>VDFB02018610.1:0-19067 GCA_007258455.2 Sequoia sempervirens | reverse complement strand
ATTGTAAATGTATTTGTTATTTGAACTACCTCATCAGTTGGATGAGTAATGTAATATCATATCAATGCAATGTATGAAAAACATGTTTGTACTTAATTATATCTTGAATGGAAAATTTATTATTATGCAATGTTTACTTTATGTTATGATTTATTGTGTGCAATGCGAAATACTTAAGTTGCTTATGGAATACTCAAAGTAGTGTAACGTCGTTTAACCTAAGAATGTATGCAATTAATTAACTTATAATTAAACTTTAAAAAAATTTATTACACCTTTATAACACAATTGCAACGTTCTTAGGTTATTAAGATGGGGCATTACAAATTGGTATCAGAGCCAGGTTACAAACACTGGACGCTCTGGGTAATCTAGAGCCCATTAGGTTGACCTAGTACGTAGTGTCGCAACTGATAACCTTGGTTGAATAGTATCTAAGACTCGTAAATTGTCTTGTGTAGGAACATGCCTAGGCGAGGAGGAAGAGGTCGTGGTAGAGGTAGAGGTGGAGGCCGTGGGCCAATCCCTCAGGTTACTCCCCCTCCTAGCCCTCACCATAGTGACCAAGCGGATCAGATGGGTCAGAGAAATGAGGGTCAGAATCCCAAACAGTCAGCAGTAGAGGGTTCTCAGATACGTCCACTTTTAGAGGAGGTCCTAGCTCGTCTTGGACCTAGACAGGTAGATGAGCAGGAGGTTGTGAGAGAGAGGGATAGATCCCCTAGGAGAGTAGATGACACAACACATCAGGATGCTATTATTGCTGGTCACATGAGGGATCTACTGAGAGCACGTCCTCCTACCTCATGGTTCGTGAGGAGGATTAGAGGCGAGACTCGCTACTAGATTTGGGTAGATGCTTCAGCCATGCACCCTCATTTAGCAAATACCAGCTGCTGCATGCACTATTATGCACTTGAGAGGATTCACTTCACAAGGTGTATTGAGAGCAAGCCCATATGATACATTGGTTCCTTTGTCTTGGGAGATGTTTCTCGAGGTTCGTGAGTTCGCTCTGTCAATCGAGGCAAATAGGGTCAATTTTAGTTTCATGATCTACACCAGCTTAGCTCTTTCTGTAGAGCAATACGAACGTAGGTTCTACGAACTCAAGCAGTATGCTGGTATTGGCGATGATGAGCCTATGCTAGTACAACATTTTATCAGGGGCTTAAACGCCCGTATCAGTGGAGGTGTACGAGTCTTTGAGCCAAAGACTATGGAAGTCGCAGTGGAGAAGGCTCGCATAGTTGAGGAGAACCTTATTATGGCTTTAGGTGGGCACACAGGAGTGCAGATTGGGAGTGCTCCTGCAACAGGTTTTAGTCCACGGGGTGGACAGGCACAGACAGGTGGTTCTTCTAAGAACCAACAGACACCCACAAAGGGTGGGCAGCAACAAAGAACTCCTCAAAAGAACAATAACCCTCAACCACAACAACAAAACAGTCCTCAAACGTAGTGCTGGGTCGCGAATCGGTATGAATAAAGTAATAATAGGGCGTGATCGTACCAAGGAGTGCCTACCTACCATCAAGAGGGTAGTTTTCAGCAGTCCAATGCACCTTCGGGTGGCAGAGGATTTGGTAGAGGCACAAGCATAGGTTGTTATTCATGTGGGCAGCAGGGACACATAGCTAGGCAGTGTCCGATGAGAGGTCCTACTAGTTATGGGTTTCGACCTGCAGCTTCAGAGCCTACGGTGGGAGATGCAGGAAGAGCACATACAGTATATGCAGCGGTTAATGACCGCCAAGCCGATCACCAGAATACGGTGGTCGAGACTTCAGGTAAGTTACATGGTATTAATGTATCTATTCTTTTTGATTCTGGAGCCACTGACTCCTTTATTTCACCGACCATTGTAGACCGTTGCGGTCTTGTGGCGGTAAAGCAAGGTGGTAAGTGGCAAGTTGAATTTGCCTCAGGGATGAAAGTAGCAGTAGAAAACTTAGTACATAACTGTGAACTTAAAGTTGGTACGTTAACTACATCAGTAGATTTATATGTTACACCCTTAGGATCGTATGACATAGTACTAGGTATGGATTGGTTAGCATCTTATCATGCTTTAATTGATTGTCAACTTAAGACAGTTAGTTGCATTAATGATTTAGGTGCGAAAGTGGAAATTGTAGGTATTCATAGACCTATCTCTTTGCGGATGATATCTGCTATGCAATTAAAGAGATGTCTTCGTCAGGGATGTCAACTGTTTGCAACAACAGTTACTGATTTAGATGAGGGTGAGAGTCGAGAGGTATCTCTTGATGATCATCCTATTCTTAGGGAATTCGCAGATGTGTTTCCCGATGACATTCCTGGAATGCCACCGAAAAGGGATATTGACTTTAGAGTTGACCTAATTCTTGGAGCTGAGCCTATATCTAGAGCTCCTTATAGAATGACGACTCAGGAGTTGGAGGAACTTCGTATTCAGTTACAGGAACTTTTAGAAAAGGGTTTTATTCGTCCAAGTGTTTCCCCTTGGGGAGCACCTGTCATCTTCGTAAAGAAGGACGGATCTCTTAGGCTGTGCATTGACTACCGTCAATTGAACAAGGTTACGATTAAGAACCGTTATCCTTTGCCTAGAATCGATGATCTTTTTTATCAAGTTAAGGGAGCTAATGTGTTCTCCAAAATCGATTTGAAATCCGGTTATCATCAATTGCGTATAGCTGAAGCAGATATTCATAAAACTGCTTTTCGAACTCGTTATGGGCACTACGAATTCACAGTAGTACCCTTTGGGTTAACGAACGCACCATCGGTATTCATGAGTTTAATGAATGGTGTATTTCGTACATACCTCGATCGCTTTGTCCTGGTATTTCTCGATGACATTTTAGTCTATTCGAGGAACATGAAGGAACATGAAGAACACTTGAGACAGGTGTTGCAATGCTTAAGAGAAAATCAATTGTATGCAAACCTGAAGAAGTGTGACTTCTTTCAACCTGAAATTAAATACCTTGGACATGTGATATCTGGAAAAGGTATTGCTGTGGATCCTTCAAAGATCCAAGCTATTGTAGATTGGCCCGCACCTACTAATGTAGGTGAAGTTCATAGTTTTATGGGACTAGCTGGCTATTATAGACGTTTTGTAGAGGGATTTTCTAGGATAGGTCATCCTATTACTTCTCTTCAGAGGAAAGGGAAGAAGTTTGTTTGGACAGAACAGTGTCAGTTGGCTTTTCAGACTCTTAAAGAAAAGCTAACTAATGCGCCTATACTCATTGTTCTTGATCCTACTAAGGATTTCGTAGTTTGTGTGGATGCATCCTTAGAGGGTTTGGGAGCAGTCTTGATGCAAGATGGGCGTGTGGTTGCTTATGAGTCTCGTAAACTCAAGGACCACGAATTAAACTATCCTACTCATGACCTTGAACTAGCTGCGGTAGTGCATGCTTTAGTTCGATGGAGGCATTTCTTGTTAGGTCATCGCTTCAAACTTCATACTGATCACCATAGTTTGCAATACATCTTTACGCAACCTAACTTAAATGCAAGGCAAAGACGGTGGATGGAGTTCTTGTGTGAGTACGATTTTGAAGTAAAATATGTTCAAGGCAAAGAGAACGTAGTGGCTGACGCTCTTAGCCGACGTCGACATGAGATCTCTGCTACTACTCTTGAAGTAGATTTGAGAGGTCAAATAGTAGCTGCACTTCCTAATGATAGATTATATCAGGAAGTGAAGTCAGAGATTGAGTCGGGTAGATCTTTGGAAGGTCGATTTGAAGGTTATGTCCTAGAATCGGATGGTATATTACGACATAATGGTCGCATTTATGTACCTCATGTAGAGAGTCTTCGTACATTAATCATGACTGAAGCTCATAGAGCTCCGTATTCAGCTCATCCAGGTGTCAAGAAAATGCATGCCGATCTTAGGCAATTGTATTTCTGGCCTGGTATGAAACGTGATATTGCTAATCCACGTGATCGTGGTAGATGTCTTGAATGCCGCAGTCAAAGCCGAGCATCATCATCCCTCACTGATTATCAGAAGCCACATCTCATTCCTGAATGGAAATGGGATATATCCATTGACTTTATTGTAGGGTTACCTACGTCATCACGTCGACATGATGCCATTATGGTAACTGTTGACCGTTTGACTAAAGTAGCTCACTTTTCACCCATACGTTCATCATATAATGCTTCATCTCAGAGTTGTGATATTCATCGAGGACATCATTAGATTGCATGGGATTCCTCGTAGGATTATATCGATAGAGATCCCGGTGATTTACTTCAAATTCTTTTATGGACTTCAAGCATAACGCATTTTGTGTACACAGTTGAACTTTAGTTCAGCCTATCATCCTCAAACCGATGGTCAAATTGAAAGAGTTAACCAAATATTAGAGGATATGCTTAGGATGTACGTAATGGACCAACAATCACGTTGGGAGGAATACCTGTATTTAGTAGAATTCGCTTATAACAACGGATATCAGAGTTCCATAGGTATGCCACCATATCAGGCATTATACGGTCGTCCTTGTCGAACTCCACTTAGTTGGGATCGACTAGAGGATAGAGTGTTGCTAGGACCTGAGATGCTTCATGATATGGAGCAACAGGTTGACCATATTAGAGAGCATTTGATGAAGCAAACAGATAGGCAAAAAAGAAGCATGTCGATGCTACATAGATCGACGACGTCAACAGTTGGTGATAAAGTGTTTCTTCGAGTGCGACCGCGAAAGAGTCCAATCCGTTACGGAAAAGGCTCTAAGCTTGCGCCTCGTTTCGTTGGACCATTCGAGATTTTAGAGAGAATTGGTCCCGTGGCGTATCGACTCACCTTACCACCCATTTTGTCTCGTATTCATGATGTTTTTCATGTATCAGTACTTAGACCATATCATCTCGACATATCTCATGTACTTGATTGGAATGCGTTACAGGTAGAGGACGGGCAGCTAGCTTTGGAGCCCGTGGCCATTCTTCAGCACCGGACGCTCGGTCTCAGGGGTCGAGACGTTGATCAGGTGAGGGTCCAATGGGATCCTAGCTATGAGGCTTCGGCTACCTGGGAGGATGCGATACGCATGAGGGAACTTTATCCCTATTTGTTCGCAGGCTTTCAGGAGCAAGCCTGATCCTAGGGGGGAGGATGTAGTACCCCTCCGTTTATGCTTATGCTTTTTGTTGATACTTTCTCATACTGTTACACCTATGATGTTTTGTTGGATACTTTGATCGCTGGTTTTGAGCGATGGTGGATTATTCTGTGACATGATGTTACTTGTTTGATGATTATTGTTTTTAGACATGATATGATTTAGTGTAGATGTTTATTTTTAGTGTTTATGGATATGCACATGCTTATGATGGACTAACAACATTTATTTCGTCAGTTTGTTGTGAGTGTATTGGTGTGGAGAACAGAATCGTATCACTCGCTTGCAAGTGCCCCTCATGACATTCCTGATTCCATTCAGACCTGGGGTTCATTTAATGCTTTATATATATATATGTATGCACGCTATTTGCTTGGTTGCAGATTTGTAGGCATATGACACCGACTCCACCTATGTAATCAGGTCTGAGCATGTCAAGACTCAACAGAAATGTTGAACGAGAGATAGTAGTTAGGTTTATCCTAGTCTAGTCTTTAACCTTAGTCTTAGTACATTGTCAGTTTTCAGTTTTGAGTCATAGGTTGTATTGTGTTTCTGTTGGTTAAATCATTTTTGAAAGGTAAATATTGGTTAATTTTAAATGTTTGTTATTGTGCTTTATTTATTGTTATTTAATTAATATTTAAATATGATTGAAATTTATTTACTTGATTATTTAATACATTAGTTAGTTTATTTAGTTAAATAGTTGGTCTTAAAAGGATTTAACTATTTTAATTAAATTAATTAATTAATTAAATTAAATTATTAAGTGCATAAATTATATTGTATTTAAACGAATTAGAAAATTAGAAAATAAAAATAAAATAAAAATGCATGTAAAATAAAATTGTGATTGAAAATTGATTTTTAGTATTTAAAATAAATTATTTGCATGCAAATGGAAAATTGATTTTTAAATTTTAAATTTAATAAAGTTGAAATAGCATGCAAAATTAAAATGCCAAAATTGCCGAGAAGTGGAGAAGATATTTTCTCAACAACTTCTTGACATGTGTGTGAGTGCCATAATTGCAAAAGGTTGTTGAAAAATTTCACGGAGGTTATTGAGGATCTGGGATTTTGCACGGGATTTTCAATTGCCTCGGGAAAATTTTTTGAGTACTGGAAAAATTTCATTACTGTAAAAAAAATTATATTCTTAGGAATTTGTATTTCCTCTGAGGTTGTATATTTGTGGAAGATTTCTTGTCTGGAAGATTTGTTTGGTTGGATATTTTATGGATCTCGGGATTTTCTTGGAGAAGTTCTTGGGATTTTCTTTCTACAGAGGTTACACTCCAACAGTTAGATCTTCAAACACAGGGAATTAGGTATTTCTCTTGTTTTTATTTGATTTCTTGTGTAAAAACTTTCTGTTAGCTATTTGAGTTTCAAGAATTCAAGATTTGGGAAAATATTGAAGGAAAATTTTAAAGAAACAGTTTAAAATCTTGTTCTTAGTTATTTTGAGAAAAGAAATTTCTGGAAAAATCATGCTGAAAAAGAATTGTTTTTATTTGGAAACCTATGTTATTATTATGTATTACATGTTCTGAAAATCAATATTATCAGAAAGAAAATATTCCTTCCATTTCCTGTGTATAGATACAGTGATATTTGTTATTGTATATATATATATATACACATAAATATATTATATATATATATATATATATATATATATATATATATATATATATTTATGCATATATATATATATATATACATATATAAATTAGTGAATTATTTTATTGATTGTTAAAAAAACCCGTACGGAAGTCGTAACAAATTCCGTCATTAAAGAGAATTGGAAATTCGCAGGTCAGAATTTGTATATTTACCAGAGTTTTTAATTGTTAAACTTTATTTTATTTACTGTGGAAATATTGTAATAAGGGAGGCGTGGGGTTTGCCCACAGCCGTCCCATATGGGGGCGACGGCTGTGAGGTAGCCGACGCTGCCCTTACAGGCAGCGGCGGCTGTCTCACCGCCGCCTTCCCATATGGGGTAGGCTGTGGACACAGCCACCAATGTGTGGTATGTTTGTTTTAAAACCCTTCCCAAGTCACGAGTAACGTGGGGGTTTTCCCCAAATTAAAATGCATATGAACTTTGTTTAAATGGAAATTTCAATTCGATTTTATTAAATGCGTTTTGTTTTAATTGATATTAATTCTATTTTTAATAATATATATATATTTGTATTATATATATATACGTATATATATATATATATAATTATATATATATATATTTATTTGAATGTTTGTAAATTTAGTGGGAATAAATGAGTTTAAATTGTATATATATGTTATTACTTTTTAAATTATAATGTTTTCTAAAAGTAGCAAATAATATAGAGTGAAATTGTGAAATTCAGCAAGATAGATTAAAGGAAATAGTTATTTTCTTGATTATTAAAAGATCTTTAATTAAGGCAATTTGTAAATATGTTTGTTTCTAAACTGATACACATGGATTTAGTATATCCAAATGATAGATGTATATTTCCATTTGCTTAAAATCATTTTATTCCTTTTGTGTTTGGGCAAATCGGGAAAAGTTTCAAAATAATCAAGTCTTCCAGATCAACTGGTAAATTGGGAATTGTGTTTGTTAAGTTTAAATTTCTTGTGTAGTCTAGGGATGTGTACATGGATTTTGCTTGGTGTTTAACACCTGTGTTATGATCATTGATTGTTGTATGTTTGATCATGTTTGGTCTTTTTAGAGATTTTGGTTATATGTACACTTTGTATACCCTAGAAGGAAAAACATAGATTCCCGTGTTATGTTTAGGGGAGTGGCTAATTGTAAGGGCCGACACACAAAGTGGTGTCAGGATAACTTACAATTAGTTAACTAAGTCAGTGATAATTAAATGACATTGTAGATTAGAATTAAAAACTTTTAACAAGATGTGCATGCCTCACTTATGACTCTTGAGCTACTATAGTCATGAGTATAAGATGAGAAGGCCTAGAATGGAAAATCGGTGTCTCGTTTCCTTAAGAGGCATTCGATTCCGCAACAGTATGTAATAGGGGCCGGGTTTCGTAAGAGGTTACCAGGGTAACCCAAGGATTGGGGGCCGGAACCTAGGAAGAAACACCAGGGTAACCTTTGCATCATTGTGATGACACTCCTCCTAAAGTAACAGTTAACCTTGAGTTTGTGTTTCAAATCAATTGTCAAAATCTGGAAGCAATGTAACCAATAGTTTGTATGTACTAGTGTCTAGGGTTAGTAGATTTGGTCTAGGTAGCCTTATTACTATCTCCTAGCACGGGGGGTGGACCTACGGGTACCACATGGTTGGGTGGAACGTGCACCTTACTCCATTGGGTCCCCAGTTTGATCGTAGCATTGAGAGCTTCATGGATGGAGAGCTCGCACATGGATTTCTTCTGTACCTTCATCATTGTATATTGTAAACATGTATTTGAAAACATCCCTCAATTTTATAAGAGGTAATCAATGTAATTGTAAATGTATTTTTTATTTGAACTACCTCATCAGTTGGATGAGTAATGTAATAACATATCAATGCAATGTATGGAAAACATGTTTGTACTTAATTATATCTTGAATGGAAAATTTATTATTATGCAATGTTTACTTTATGTTATGATTTATTGTGTGTAATGCGAAATACTTAAGTCGCTTATGGAATACTCAAAGTAGTGTAACATCGTTTAACCTAAGGATGTATGCAATTAATTAACTTATAATTAAACTTTTAAAAAAAATTATTACACCTTTATAACACAATTGCAACGTTCTTAGGTTATTAAGACGGGGCATTACAGAGAAATACCTATCTTTATTTTTATTCAATCATATGCTTTATTTTTATATACTTTTAATTTATAATAAAAATAAATTTGAGAATAAATAATTAATTTATATTTCAAAAATAATAAATAATAATAATTACTTAAATTAATATTATAAAATATATAATATTTTAATTGTTAAACTTATTAAGTTATACAAATATTTTTAAAACCATAAGAAAAATATAATATCTTTGCACTCTATATATAATTATTTCTGATTAACTCTAGAATTTACTTAAATTCGTATCATCTCTTTCTAATTAAATAGTAAATTTTTTTAATGAAAAACCCAAAGGTTTACATTACATAAGCAGCTATCCAGCGAAAATGAAGAGAGAGAAAATACATTTGTAGAGGAAAAAACATCAGACGGAAAAAATACATTCGTAGAGGAAAAACACATCAGACGAAAAATACATTTGTAGAGAAAAAAAAATGACATAGAAAATGGGCAGGTTTACCGCGTGGAAGCCTGATGTTGAGAGAAAGCGAAAGGGTAAGCCCAGTGGGGAAACGAAAAACACGGATGCTCGTACATCCATGCACAGTGCATTCTTGGGGCTAGATAGCCATTATATACACAACATTATGTTATTATCTGATGATTTAACAACATTTAAATTCTTATATGTCTTTATTAGCCGATAGGCTATATATTGTAGGAGCTTTATGCCGGAAACCTGTCTCACGCCGGCAAACTACGGAAATTTCTCACAAAACCAGTAATGGTTTCAGTGAAATGTGAAATTCAACGGCTGTGCATTGAATTATATCGACTGTTGGGCAATATGATAAATGCAGAGTATCGTTTCTAGATTTTGTTCGCTGCTGGATTCCTACATCTTAGATTTGATCGATAGAATACGTCACACGTCATATCAGTTCAAATATCAATTTTCCCGCTGGTAGTCAATGTCCCTTCAAATCAGATAAAATCATACGAACTATCTGATATGGTTTGTACCGTCATAAATTTGCTCTGCTTCTAAGAAATTGTAAGTGAGAACGTGGAAGAGCATTAAAGAAGTGCAGTTGGATCTGTCAAGTTCAAAGTCAAATTCAATGTTATGCAGCTTCCGTGTCTCAACTCAGTAGTTGTTATAATTGGAGAAACTGGTTCAGGGAAAACCACTCAGCTCTCACAGATTATGCACAGGCATGGCTTCACTAAATCTGGAATGGTGGGCATCACGCAACCCAGGCGCGTTGCAGCTGTTTCAGTCGCCAGGTAATAATCATCAACAGCAATTTTCATTTAGATTATTCTTTTTATGTTTTTTCAATGATGAAAAATATTAGTTATTCTGTTCGTTTCATTTCAGATCATCAAATAGTTGTAAATATGACGGAGGTCATTTCAAATAAAGATTTGAAGTAATATTTGAGTGGAGTTAAGAACAGTCTTGTAACACGGTGTTGGTTTAGTTCAAATCACATTATCAAGATTGAAAAACATGGGTCAAAGAGGTATGTGCTGTATAATCGTAACATCTCAGCCTCACCGTATCCAAGATTTACAGACATCTGCAGGAAGAAAGGCACCTCATAGTTCCTACGCGGCAACTGCACTACATCTAACTTTCCTCTCTATACCTCCGCTGGAGTTAATCGTTACCCTAACTGCACCGCATCTAACTTTCCTTACCATATATCCGCTGGAGTTGTGGGCCACCTAATTGCAGCGAGGGAGGACTTGAACCTGGATCATGCTCTCACAAATGGCCCCAATTCCCACTACAGTGTAATTCTTTGACACATTTAAGTTGGATGCTCTTTCTTTGCGATTTTCAAATGATTATTAACTGCAGGGGAAATGAAATTCTCGTATTTTGGAGTCTTTAAAAGGGAAACTGTATAATCTATTTTATTGACTGTATGATTGTGTGAAATCAGGTATGCTTTCCTCAATTAATCCTTGAGATTCCTAATGTCTTAGACGTTTTTACTTCTACGTTATGGTTAACATTTACTATTTTTGTTTGGTGAAACAGGGGTAAGAGGAGAGAGGTATACGTAGACGGGGAAGCCCAAAAAAGAAATGCATTAAGCTGTTCCAAAAATCTAACAATAAAAACCTTCCTTCATCCCATTCTTTCTGAATCAGAATACAATGAAGACAAAATTTGGAAAGAAAGGAGTTATCTAAGTCAATCATTTTTTTAAATAAGCATTGGCTCTATCTCCACTAAGAATGAGAAGTATAAGAGTATGCATACAGTATTAGAATTTTAGTATTCCTTTAAACAGAAATATACATGAACTATCCATCACACAATGTCTTCACGAGGCAAGATAAACAACTCAAAGTTATGGTGCAATACTAATGCTTCCACATGCATCTGCCAAGTCCTAAATAAAAGCTTTATGAAAGTTGATCAAATATAAGATTTTAGTTGTAGGGTTATTTTTCAGGCCATTTCAGGGATAGCTGCTACTCCCATAAATTTAATAACGAAGAACTTGTATATAGCTTACTTATCTATTCAACTAGTGCCAATTTGGATTGAGAAATAATATGCTAGATAATTACAAGGGATCCCTGAAAATTGAAGAGGGGACCAATAGTTCATTTATCAGATTTAAATACAAGCTGTTAGCCTGTTACCCAATAATTAAAGAAGGGAGCCCTTAAAGGAGGCCATCACCAAATCACAAAAGAGAATAAGAGTCCTGCCACTAATCACAATGAAGAGTAGTTGACCCCTCTATGTTGGGCATGAGTATAAGAGGTCTACAATGTGTAGGTCATTTTCGAAGGGGACATTGTCTCACATATCTATCACTATTTGTGCTAGATTCTGTCATAGCCAAAGGGTGTTTGACATAGCTAACCATCGAGACAGGCACTCTAAGATTTTATAAATGCAAGGTTTGAATTTGAATGGATATTAATAGCAAACAACAACATTGCTCTGTTAAGAGTACAAATTTAGTATTATTAAAGGCACAAACAAAACATATGAACAAATTGAGTTATTTGTCGCGAGAGAGGAAATTGAAAATGCTAGAGCTAAAGCTAATTTGAATTATTTTGGTTGTAACATTGGGTGCTTGGAATGCCCAGTTAAATTAATTTAATCATTTATTGAAGGTTTCTTACCAATAATATTTGCTGAAAGTAGTTCTTTATACATCGAGGATTTTGAAAAAATTAGATTACTCTTCATCTTTAGGATTGGGGTCTAGATAAATGCATTGTTATATTGTCCTAATATGTATATGAATGTCAATAGACATGATATAGAAATAACATATTTTCCAAAAGCTTGATATATGATATAGTTGAAATATGACATCAGTGAAAATAAAGAATATGTCTCCTTAAAGCATGTTAATTTACATATACTTTTCTCGGCGGCACTTAATGCACCCATACAGTTTTTAGGAGTGCTAGATATATATTTTATTGTGACTTCTTTTGTGGTTGTAGAATGCTCAGGTGCTTGAGGACATTTTGGCCTTTCCAAACACCATTTCCATTAATTTTTTTATTTTCTTGTTTAAACATGAATTTAGTTACATCACTATTATGACAAAAACATAACTTAATGTATTCCCCCGTGTATCCAAAGCAAGCAACAACATGAACTCATTCAAGACCTATTCATTGTAAAAGTACTACAAATAGAGTTTCATTTAAACTGGATCATACTGCAGTGACTAATTGTTCCAATAGTAATGTTACGCACAATTTGTATTTTAACTATTCTTTGGTCTTGCAATCATAGAAAGTTTGAGATTTAAATATAGAGTCTTCTTTTTTGCATTCGTGGACAGATCATTTCACCTTCCTCATAAGAATGTACAAATTCCTTGTTTAAATTTTGAAGATTCAATTGGTACTCAAATATGAAATAGCTAAAATGCAATGAAATAAGCCTAACTTTTCCCATTCTTTCATCTTTGCATAAAGTACTAGTTATTTCATAATTCAAACAAATTTAAGGAGATACAATGGAAACACAACTGATTAAGTCTTGCTCTCCACCCTACCATAATGGCATCATGGAGACTCATGGGCTCTAGCCATACCCCCAAGCAAGGAATTATTTTAGCTCCAAGATGATAAATGGAGTTTGTTCTTATTTTTACAAAGGGATAAAACTAACATAATACAGACTTCAAGCATCCGTGATTCTCTACTTCCCATTTTCAAACATGATCCATACAATAGATCATCTTCTTACAACCAATAAACAAGGGTAAGTGGAAATAGAAAGAACTTATCTTTTATTTTAGATGAAGGATTGAACTCTTGCATCCATCCTTTCTCTCCAAGCCAAGCCATCTTCCTTGCTATCTTTCCAAAGAGGTGGACTCCTCTCCTCTTCTCATTTTGTTTTTTACCATCTTCACTCAAGTTCTCCAAGAGGAGAAGTGGGTAACACCCCACTCATTCTTCCTCTCCTAGGAGTTTCAACGTGCAACTTTTGTGTGAGGAGGTGTGAAGTGTACTTACCTTCATCAATGATAGTCTTTTCTTTATTAAAGAGGAAACATGCACTTGGACACCCCCCCCATCCTTTCATTTCATCTCCTCCTCAAAACTCGTCACTCTCCATTATGAGGACTTTTCAGGGGTCAAATCATGTCCTTAGGGCACTATTATATGTCCACATGACCCCTACCACTATGGGATAGACCCTAGGGTATTTATTTATGCATCCCAACCCAAGAAATTGACCAACAACCCTCTTTAAAGACCCACCTAAAAATCCATACGAGTTTCACACTTAGATAAGGGTTCCTAACCCCTAGCCCCACTTGCACCCACTAAACACATAATCAATTAACCCTTTAACAACCACCCTCACCACCTTAACGTACCAAAACATTAACTCTACTTGTTCTAGGCCCCCAAAAGGGATCAAATCTACATCCTTAAGAAAAAGTCTTTTGATTTGCTCTTGATGGTCTTCTCTTCTAATGCTAGCACCGTTTCCTTCCTGCACATTACCAACACGATCATAAGTAACAATTGTATATCACATTAATCAGTTAGCTAAATATTCATATAATAATCCAATTATTTCATCCATTCCCTTCCTTTCTCATTCCATCATTTCTATTCCACTGTTATCCATCCATAATCATCAATTCTTTAAGTTAAGTTTGTTGTCCACATGTGGTGGGTCTTACACTCCACCCTCTCCACCTTCTCCCCCACCTTCTCCTACCCTTTGCCACCCTCTCCACCATCTCCCTCTATCCACCTCTCCACCTACAGCCCACCCTTCCAGACCCTCTCCACAGTAATCCCACCTTCTCCCACCATCTCCACCTTCTCTCACCTTCTTGCACCCTCTCCCCAAAGCCTCTCCAACCCTCTCCCCTCTCTTCCATTCCACTCTCCATTCCTCTCCACTCCTCCACCCCCCCCTCCACCCTCTTCCCTCTCCATCTCTCCACCTCCACTCCCCACCCTCCACCATCTTTCCACCCCTACTCTCCACCCTCTTTGTCCTCACTCCACCCATCTCACCCTCTCCCATCCTCTCCCACTCTCTCCCTCTCCCCCAATCTTGCTCTCTCACTAAACCCTAAACAATATATCTGAAAGGGAGATGGAGGCTTCAAAGGGATACGATGTATTGAATATATTATATAATATTTTTAATATATATACAATATATCTAGAATATAAATAATATATATCATAGTATATTTTATATATAATATATACTATAATATATATACTATATATATACTATAATATATTTTATGTATAATATATATAATATATATTATATAATATATAGTATATTTATATGTAATAAATTTATAATTTAAAAAACAAATATCCGTTACAGATGGATATCCGATATTAACAGATATCCATTTTTAGTGGATATTTGTTTTGTTCTCTCATTTTCAAACGAAGACAATGTATTCATATTATATAATGTATAATATATATTATATGATATATATTCTATAATTTATATAATAAAATATATTTAATATTATAATATATAATATGTAATATATATTATAATATTATATATATTATAATATGATATATATTATAATATTATATAATATATTATATATATACAAAAAATTTATGATATAATAAACGGATATCCATTTCTTTGAGGACTTTATAACGCGAATTCTTCCTCATTTTCATGAACCACTCCTCATTTTGGCGACATAGCAGTCGATCAGCGACCTCCAGCAATGTCCAGGTTTTTTTTTTGCATTTTTTTTGTTAATTAGTGATAAGTTTAAGATTTTTTTGCATTCTTTGTGTATTTTTTGATTTTTTGATTTCTATTTAAAGTTACAACAAAATTTGAAACCCTAGTTAGTGAAAAACAAAAAAAAACATCAAACAAAAAAATGGAACCTTTATTACTAGAAAAAAGCCATAAAATTGAACCTAGCATACTAAACAAACATAAAATAGAACTTTCATTACCTCCTTTCTCCATTTTTTAAAACTATTTTACATTCTTGTCTATTTTTCTTTATTCTTTATCATTTATTTTTATGTTTCTTAAATTCTTGCTTTGTTTATTATTTTTAAATTAGTATTTTTTGCTAAACAATTTGTTTTTTAATTTTTTAATTGTTTTGACTCTCTTCAGCTCTCAAAATAGAAAGGATCCTTGTTGGAATTGCTCTAAATTTTCAATTCTTGGTGAATCTGGATCCATTGTTAGTATTGACCAAACAAAACTTGTCCCTACAGCCATAGAGAAATGGGTGAAGTGAATGGGTAATAATCGATATGGTGCTATGCAGGAGGCTATTATATTGAATCTTATACAAATGATAGCCTCCTGCACAACCCATCAATTATTACCCATTAACTTTGCCCATTTCCCTATGGCTGTAGGGACAAGTTTTTCTTTAACTAACTATGTATACAGATTCACTTAGTATTGGCAATTTAGAGAAAAACACTTCCACCTTTGTTGAATCAATTTGGAGCTTAACACTTCCACATTACAACGAGGTAAAAATTTAATGTATTTTTAAATGAGATTCCACATCACTTTAACAATTATTTGTTTTCCATTTACACGCCTTAGACATAAATAAGCTTTACACATTTTTTCATTTGTATTCAATTAAGTCATTTATATTGAATAGTTTAAGGGGATTTTAAACATGTATCTTACATTTTTCAATTACAAATTTAATGCAGGTTCACTTATATCTAAATCATGGATCAACAGCCTCCAGCTCCAACCACTCCACCTCCACCCACTTCACCTTGAAACCCCTCACCTCCACCACCTGCACCCGATGGTGCTTGCTTTCGAGAACAAGTTGATGTGAATGTTAGAACCATTTAGGATCAAGTTAACACTATTCAAAATGAAGAATGTGTTCACCCATTATTGAGGTGTTTTGCATAAAAAATGCAAACTGTTGAACCATTGATGCGTGTAGGTCCATGGAAGTGGACTTAGACGAGCATCAACGATGGCTAGAGGAAAGGAGATATAGTCCCAATCTAAAGAGGAAAACACAAAAAAAATGAATAGATGCAACTGAGAGCTGCAAAACTTTATTAAGACAATGATCTTATATTTATAAAAAAATTGATCTTCGATGGATATTTTATAAAGAATTTGGTTGGATGCATATTTTATAAAGAATTTGGTTGGATGGATATTTTTAGTGTTGAATTTATAAATATTTAATAGTATAATGATGAGACAAAAATTTAGTAATACATTAAATAATCTATTAATTTAGTGTTTGTTAATGTATATAGTGTGTATATATAGTGTTATTCATGCATCATGGTTGACTGATGACTTATTTTTTGATCATAATCATTGTATAGATTTCACATGAACAATCTAATTAACATGTATCTTGATGTCTTCTAAGGATTTTATTTGAAAGTTGCATAATGTTCTTGTTTATGTACCATGATTGGAAGATAGTGATTCTTATTCATGATGATTTTATAGTCTTTTACATGAATGATCTAATGACATGTTATTAAACTTTAAGGTTTTAATGGCATGCATGTTGAATTGAGTTTTAATGGTTTTGTTTGATGGTTGTATCACTTCTTATTCTAGAGCCCATCCCAACATGGGAAAACACTCTTCCTCTCAACTCTCTCTCTCCCCCTCTCTCCCCCCCTCTCCCTCTCTCTTTGTCTCTTTGTCCCTCTCTTTGTCTCAACTCTTCATCTATCTATCCCTCTCACTCTCAGGTTCCTCCCACCCCTCTCTCTCTCTCAAGTCTCTTAGAGCTTCCTCTCTCCCTCTCTTTTTCCCTATCAAGTCTCTATCTCTCCCTAGATCAAGTCTCTCTGCCTCTTTGCCTCCCGCTCTCCCTCTCAACTCTCTCTCTCCCACTCTGTACTTTCTCTCTCTCTCCCTCTCACTCTGAAGCCCCCCTCTGTTTCTCTCAAGTCTATTTCTCTCTCTCTCCATCTCAAGACTCTCTCTTCCTCTATCCCTCCCTCTCTCCATCTCCCTCTCAAGACTCTCTCCCTCTCTCCCTCTCAAGTCTTTCTCTATTGCTCTCTCTCCCCATCGCTCTCTCTCTCCCTCCAAACTATATATATATATCTCTCTCTCCTTCCCTCTATACCTCCCTCTCTCCCCCCCCTTCTCTCTCTCTCTCCCTCTTAGCTCTCTCTCCCCATCCCTCTCAGGTCTTTCACTCCCACTTCTAAGGTCTTTCTCTATCCCTCTCTCTCAAGTCCCTCCCTCTCTCTCTCTCTTGTGAATTGGCCGCACATCAATAATTTTGTTAGCGGTGGTACATTTTCCTTGGTGTTATTAATATTAGCTACTTTTAAGTTTTCTTTACAACTCATCTTCCTTGGTGGGAAAATTGATGGGAAATCCTATCATTATTAATATTTAGCTGCTTTTAAGTTTTCGGTAAGCATTAATAAGGCCATACGAGTTATATTTCAAATCCTGCCATTATTGCAAGTGATGGGAAATCTATCTAATAATAGTGTTACCTGATATAGGATATGATTGATGTGACAACCTTTTTCTAATTCTACTTAGAAAAATCCCACCTTGTTTTCAAAGGGAGACAATGTATTCAATATATTATACAATATATAATATATATTACATAATATATATTATATATATAATATATAATGAATATATTATATATTATATATTATATAATATATAATATATTATAATAGATCCTTCTCTCCCCCCTCTCCCTCTTAGCTCTCTCTCCCCATCCCTCTCAGGTCTTTCACTCCCACTTCTATGGTCTTTCTCTCTCCATCTCTCTCAAGTCCCCCCCATTCCCTCTCTCTCTCTTGTGAATTGGCCGCACATCAATAAATATATAATATATACTATGTATTAAATATATTATATAATATATATTACATAATATTAATATAATATATAATATTTCATATATATACTATATGATATATATAATAATTAATATGTATACTATATATAATATATAGTATACTATACAGAAAATATGTACTATATAGTATAATATAATAATATAATATACATATATTAATATATATAACATAATATTATATATTATAATAATATAATATATATATATATATATTTAAAGAGAATGGGGTAAAAACTTTATTGGGAATTAGAAAACAACATTACAATAAAAACCAAGGGACCCAGCCCCCGAAAACATCAGCAAAAACCAAAATCAACTATCCCCATGTATCCTCCTATCCTCCTCAAAGAACTGATCCACATCCTGACGCAACTCAGTGGAAACCTGATCCCAATCCTCAACCTTCCAATCGCTATCATGCTCAGAGGCCCATTTGGCAAGGCAGTCAACAACACAATTCCACTCCCTCGAGATGTGAACAAAGGAAGCAACTTCCATCCAAAAACTAACTTGAAGAATCCACTGAACCACCGAAGCCAACTGCCAATTTATATCAGAAATCTTCCGCTCATTCAACAGATTAATCAAGACCTGTGAATCAACTTCACATATAACCTTTTGCCATCCCAGAGCAAGGGCCTTCTCGATGGCATAAAGAATTGCCAGCCCCTCCATGAGGTTAACAGTCTTCACCCCCTCATGAATAGAGAACAAAAAAATCACCGACCCAGCAGAGTCCCTGCCAACCTCACCAAT
>VDFB02018609.1:0-42666 GCA_007258455.2 Sequoia sempervirens | reverse complement strand
TTTTTGGGAATTGGATAAACACCTATAAATACTTAGTTATTTTACCATTTGAAATCTAAGAAATCTAAGCAACATGATCTAACAATTCAAGAGCATTCAAGAGAAACATTATTAGTAATTTATAGAAGTAATCGAGATCCTAACATCATGTCAAATTTTATGTGTGTTCATGTTGTCTTGTGAAGGCTAGCATTGTTGTAGGTCTTCATGTATTCAAGAAAATCAAGCAAGCAAGATCCAATTCCCTTGAAGTGATGTGTATTTCTTCAATCCTTCAAGGAAGACGTTAAAGGGTGGTGAGTTGCAGCAAAGTGTCCATTCATCATTTCCTTCCTTTCCATTGAGGTTTTTATCATTGACATTGCCAATGTGAAAGTGGGAACACTATTCATGGGGTTTGACTGAGGCAAACCCCATAGGACACAATAATTTTCCCTCTTTGTGTATATGTAGGTTACAGGTTGAAGAAGGATTGAAGAGATCTTAAATAGCAATTTTGTATTGTTGCATTTATTATCATCATTCTTGTCAACCTACAAAAACTAAGTTGTGAAATTCACTTTTGACATTTCGACAAATTTGCAGTTGGAAAACATCTTAGATCTAGCACTAGAGGACTATAGAAGGTATTTTTGGAAGCCTAATCAAAGACCCGTTCACCTAGGGGTGAACTAGTCCCTCTGCACATGTCGAAATCAACTTTTTAATATCTCGCAAATACACTTGCAAAGTGTTGTTAGAGTATGTTTATCTTTTACAATCTACATTTTACATATTAGGTCATATAGTCTCATTAGGTTAATCACTCCAAATTATTTCCAATCCATTCTAATCCCTCATTAGATGTAGATTCAGGTCTGATTAACTCACCATTAGGGTTGAAAGTCAATCTTTTCACCTTGTGATCTACATCCTAATAAAATTTGGAAAAAGGCCACCTTTGCATCCTAGGTTCTTTACACTTAGAACCTAGGATCCCTTTTTCCTTCATTTTAGTTCGCTCGACTTTCCATCCATTCCACCATGAGTCAATTAGCCCTAGAAGATATTGATCCTTGATCCACATGTTTTCAAATTTAAAGGGACATCTCACAAGTCTCTTTTAGCCCATTATTTACAACTTAATGGGATAGTGATTTGACCCTGATCAGGGTGAAATGTTTCCTTCAAAGGTGAATGGGAAAACTCCCAAATCTACTTTAAACAAAAATTGGTCCAATTTTTTTGCAATGTGGTTGAAGCCCAACCTCTGATTTTTCCATGTTTATTTTCCATTTTCCATCTAGATTTCAAAAAAATCATCCCCCCTTACAAAGTTTTCAAAATCCACTTTGGATTGACTAGATTTCAAACAAATCATTCACCCTTACAAAGTTCTCAAAATCCACTTGAGATTGATACTTTCTTTGCATTCCCCCAATTTTATCCTCACTATGCAAGATTGCATTGAAACCACCCCCTAAAATGCAACATTCAGGGGATACCCTACTATAAAAAACACTAAGCTTTGCCCACAATTCCTTTTTCTTAAGACAACTTGAGGGAACATAAATATTGATCAACATGAAGACTAAATTTGATGAAAGATATCACTTTGTAGGCTAACCAATTGCTATTTCCCACTACCTTTTCTAAATAAAAAATTTGGGGTCTCCAAACCATTAGCAAACCCCTCGAGGCTCCTACAACTTCCACTTGCTCAACATTCCAAACTTTGCATTTATTCTTGAACATTTCCACTTTTGTATTGGTTAATTTTGACTCCTACAATCATGAGGACACTAGCCTTTGACATCTCCATGAAGCACCTTATAAGGAACTTTTTGTTAGGAGCATTTAAGCCTCTAACATTCCATGATATGATCCTCATTACTCCACAAGAAGGGTACCGCCTTTCCCCGATCTTAGTATCATGGTGAGTTTATGTTCGCCTTCTACATCACCATCCACTTCTCTATGTTTGACAACCTACCTTTCCTCCTTCCTTTCCCACAATCTAGTGATTTCCTAGCTTTGTTCCTTGATTTTAATCCCATTTTCCCCCAAGTCACTAGGGTGGCTAGGGGATTTGCATTATCTTTCGGTAAAGTTGCCTTTTCCTCAAGCTCTCATACTTCACCTTCTTCTATAAGGTCATTGTCCTTCAAAGCTTGACCCTCCAGGCTGATGCCATTGTCATCACCCATATTTGAGTTTGTTGCTTCTTTCTCTATGAGAGATGCATACATCAATTCACAATATGTTAAGCAAGTTATTCTTAGATATAATGATACAGAGCTACATTTAGCCATGAAAAAGTGAGATTTAGAGGTTGTGAAACAATTGTTGGGTAATATAAAATCTAAAAATAGATTTCAAAGTCCTTAAGAAGATCATGTAATGATTGATATTGATATGGGGTAGATTCTATCAAGTTTGGTAGATGAAGTGAATGAGCTAGGAGAAATGCCCTTCTACATTGCTGGAGAATGAGGGATTGGAAGTTTTAAATGAGATTTTGAAGTTTATTTAGTACTTCCTCATAATTTTTCTTACAAACATAGCAAGAGACAAAATATTTCTTATTTGTACACAATTATGGAGGCTACTAGAATAATGCAAGGTTTTCATTCATTACTTAGCTTCTAACAGTTCTCTACTTGTACTTTTTCCTATTTTCACATGGATGATTTAGACTTTAGGCAAAATGAAATATACAAGCTCCTCTTCACAAAGGAATATAAGGTGGTGTTTTAGATAAGTAATAAAAGAATGGTTTAAAAATGATAGTTCTATCTTCACCAAAGTGTAGACTAAGGTGGTCTAAGTGTTGGGTTTTTAGCTGGAAAAAGGGTGTTTGAGGTGATAAGTGAGGTAATTACAAATTCTTTCACTAAGAAACTATGTGAAACACTTAAATGTCTCACAAAGTAGGGCTTTCATTAATCAATTGTAGGAGATTCCAATAAGGCATTGCATGATTGGATTAACATGCAAGTTACCCTCACATGGTTGCTAATAAAAAAAGAGCATAAATGAACATACCCTCCACTTATTTTCCCCATTCCTCTTCTATTTTTTTAGCTTAATTTTTTTCTATATGAAGGTTCAATTCCATTATGCAATTTTGTGTATTTTGTTCTCAATCATCTCTATTGCTATTGATCATTTGTTCTTGGTTTATTTTCCCTGTGAGTGCTTAGGGAGCGAAAATTGTTAGACTCCACATGTGTGGTAGACATAGTTGTAAACCATCAACCATCAAACCCTAGATATACCCAATTTCAAGTATTTAGCAATTTGAAGACATAAATATATATGTGTAATGATAGACAATTTGAATTTCTTATCATAAAGTAAAATTATTCATTATTTGATATTCTATTTGATTTGTTTTCTCGCTAGAGCTAATTATAGGGTCTTCAAGTAATATAAACACAAAAGTGTGTGATAAATGTTATGGATTACTTCTTTTATGTCACAGTTTCATTCTATAAGTATTTATCAAGTCACAAATCAACTTCATTCCATCTATAATTTTGTAATATAAGCATTTTGAAGTATTCCAATAGATATATATATATATATATATATATATATATATATATATATATATAACATAAGGGATTAATACAATTTTCCTCTTTTGCATGGCACAATGATAGTCTTGTCACCCATTTCCTTATTAAGACCTGGTATTTATAGTGCCCTTGAAGCAATGATCCTAGTAGTGAGTACAAGGTATAACTAATTTTCTAATGCATTCCATGATATAAAAGGTCTAACCAATTGAGGACTTTAATTTATAATTTTCTCTTTTTTCAGAAGGTTATTATTTGCACATGTTTGTTGATTTGGGATGTACATTGTTTTGAATATTGTTGCATGGCTATTGCTTTGTTCAATTTTGCATAGCCTTCAAATGATATATTAATATTTGCAAAGGTATTCAACTTATTTTTGATGATCCTCACTCTATACTTTAATTTTTTTGATGAAATTATTTAGTAGTTCAACACACTATTTACACAATTGATATTTTGAATTTTTAACTAGAAATAAAGATTTTATGGATGAAAAAAACTAGCTCTAGAGAGTTATATGATTTGGTAATATCTTGAGTATGTAAAATATAGGACAAGCTTATTCATATTATCTTGAATGTACTTGTCATGTGTTTATATTATGACACCAAACTTTTTTATGAGATTGGTATCTATCATGGGGTTGTGGGGGAAGTTATTCTTATGTAATGTGGGGTGGTGTATGTAAAAGGCCTAATATGTTCTTAGTTATATCATTCCTATAAGCATATAAGTTAGAAAGTAACATTGTTTCCTTTTTTGACTTCGTGGAAGAAAGTAAGTTGGATGATGCATCAAGTGGCTTGCTTGAAGGAAGCAACTACTAGTCATAACAAAATACCAATTATAATTAGAAGTTTCTTTAGATAAATAGATTTGGCGATCTCTAAGATAATGACAAAAAGGCTACCTTTTGTATGGGATGCAATGGTAGCATGGATGCATGGATGCCTATGATAAACATAGGCTTCTAATGCTCAAATATTGTTGTCTACATAGTCTAATCAGAATGATTGCAAATAATTTAATGAGTGATAAGAGCATGTATTCATGGTTCTAATATATTTTATTTTATTTATATAGATACGTTTTGTACATGATCTAACTAGAACCATACCGCTAAGATGTCTTTTTGTTTTAATATTCATCTACTGTTATGGTATTGTTGGGTGATTGTATATGTGGATTGTGCAATCTATTTTCATGTTTTTTTGAGCACTAATATTAGAATTGATTGAATTTTTGCATGCATGAAATATGGGTAATAATATCTATGAGAATGACAATGAACTAGTCTACCCTCATGTATATGGAAGTTATTTATAGAGAGAAACATATATATATATATATATATATATATATATATATATATATATTCTGAGTTTCAAACATTTGAATGTTTAAGATTATGTCTCACTTTGGAGTAACAACTAGAAATTAAGTGATGGATAAATAAAAGCTCAATTATTTGACAATAATGTATGTTTTGCTTTTCCGTCTTAGAAGACCAAGGCTTTCAAAGTTTTAACCTTCTAGTTTCCTTTACATATTTAAGAAATTGTATTTAATACTCAATGATTCACAATGACAACTCTTAGTTTAAAATTTTTATAGAAAGGTTTACAAAATTTTAACCAATTTAGATGATAAGATATTTTGAAACAAGAAAATTATCTTAAATGTGATTCATTTCTATAAGAAATGAATATGATCATTTTTCTATGGAAACCTTTGTCTCAGGTGTTTTGATAATTAAGCATTTTTTAAGTAGCATTCAACCAATTAGGGAGAAAGTTGTAGAATTTTTAATTGCCACTAAAGTTTTAGTAGCAGAATGTTATTGAATTTAGAAAGAGTGGTTGTGATAATGTCTAAAAAAATGTCAAAATAAGTGAAAAAATCTACCATGATTGAATAGTAAGGAGGGGTTTTAGAGAATTTTTTTGAGAGAGTAAGAATAATAATATAATAATATAATATTGAAACATAAAAATGTGGGTACCCTAAGTTTAATACTCATGACCCAAGGTACATTTTCATCATTTCTATAATTTCATTAAGATATAGACCAACAAGGTGTATATATTGACTATCAACGTCAATGGTGAGCCCAATCAACCTGGATCTATATCCTTTTGAGGATAGGAATGATTTGGAAATGATTATGATTGATTACCCTAATTAAACTAAATTACTTAATGCAATAAATATAAATTCTTGATAATTGATGAACAAAAATAGTCAAGTTCTAGCAAATCTAGAAGGTGCAATTTGATATGTATCTACTTAAAAAAATTGGTTTCATTAGGTCTACAAGGATAGGGTTTCCATGTGGCCGTTGAGTCCTTGTAAGGGTGTCTTGCTCAACTTTTGAGGTCCTTTGATATTGGATCTAAGCTTCTATTTTGTGCCTGTCCCACAGTCGAAATGTTGAAGATAAATCCTATAGGTGGGTTTTTGTGTCTTGACAAGAACAGTAACAATAAATGCAATAATGCAAAATAGATCTTCAAGATCTCTTCAATCCACTTCAAACCTACAACCTGCACATTTACAAAGAGGGGAAATATTGTGCCATACAGGGGCTTTCCTCAGTCAAACCCCATGTTAGTGTTTCCAATTCCATAGTGGCAATGTCAATGATAAAACCTTGAATGGAAAGGAAGGAAATGATGAATGAAAACAATACCATGAATCACCACCTTTCAATGGATTCCTTGAAGGACTGAATACATACACATCTCTTCAGAGGTCTTGGATCTTTCTTTCTTTATTTGCTTGAATGATTGAATGCTTGGAGACCTAAAACAATGTTAACCTTCACATAACATGAACATGAACACACATAAACTTTGACATGATCTTAAATTTTGAATTGTTGTAATAATGCTCTGATATGTTGCTCTTGAATTCTCTTGATAATAGTATTTTCTCTTTAATGGGTTTTATTTCTCCCTTATATTTCAAATGATAAAATGACTAGGTATTTATAGATGTTTATCCAATTTATTGAAAATTAGATTCCAAAAATTGACACTTCATATTTGAATTTTGGATATTAAAATACCACCAATAACATATTTGAATTTAGGTCCTAGCTAAGGAGGGGGGCCCATTCACTCTTGGGTGAATGGGTCTTGGCCCAAACTTCTAGGACACACTTGATCCAAGGTGATTTTATGATTCAATGCATTTGTTTAATACTGGCTCACCTTCAGAAAATGGTAAAAATAGGGCTTTGGAATGCATAATTTGAAAAATTGGAAGCTTAATTAAGTCCTATAAATTAGGGGCCAAAACATAATGTGAAATTATAAAGGTATACAATTTTCTATGCTACATTTAGCCCCCACTTTAGCGAGAGTATAAACTTACACTTAGACTCACTAAAGTAGAGAAATATATGTCAAGAGTGGTTCAATTGTCCAAACGTTAGAGATATAGGATAACTAAGGATCAAGGAGGGTGATCAAGCCTCCAAGATCCAAGATCCCATGGTAAACCAACATAGGTATGAAAGCACACATGTATCATATGATATGTAGCAAGACAAGATACACAAAAATAAAATGTCAAAATTAAAGCAAAAAGAAAATATATGGGCTAGAAAGTTGTATTATGCTATGTGTCCATTAAATACATTACTCACAAGGGCTAGTACAGTCTGATATTCACTAGGTGAGCCCCCAAGAAAAATTAAAATGTGAGACACACACAAGGTCTACAAGGTGTTCCCATGATAAAGTGGCAAGTTGGGAAGGACACACCAGGTCTACGGGTGTGTACCCATTTATCAAACCATACCAAGAGTTATGCTCCTTGATAACCTTGATAAGGTGCCATGAAAATGATCAAAATTCTTTGCCAATGCTTACACTAGGTTCAACTTGTGAACAAAGTGAAGCCAAAAATATCAAACATGGCTGGCAATCTGTATTATGCCAGGTTCCATGAAAATAAAAAGGCTTAACATCTCAAAAAATGAAATAAATAAAAGGCTTAATGTCTTAGCAGACAAAATAAAAATAAAAGGCTTAACGTCTTAGCAGATGAAATAAAAAAAAAGGCTTAACAGCTCATTGGATGAAATAAAAATAAAAGGCTTAACGTCTCAGCAGACAAAATAAAAAATAAAAGGCTTAAGGTCTCAATGGATGGAATAAAAGGACTGTGCCAAAAAACCTCTAAGGATGTTGTAATAACATCACCAAAAAATTTTAGAACCAAAAATAATCAAAAGAGCCTTGCTTAATTCATGAAAGGTCACAACTTAGGGAATATCACACTTGATATCACCACCAAGAGACTACTAGTCATGGAACATAAGACCATACCTTAGGGGATACTAGTCATAACATTACCACCAAGGAGAAATGTCATATGACTTGAGAAAGGTCACATTCTCATGGGACATCAAGTCTAATGTCTCCACAAAGGAGACACATTACATGGATTAAGAATACCACACTTTGGTTGACAAGGTCACACATCCTAGGAGATGCATGCTATCATCACTAAGAAGGGGCCATTTTCTATGCAAACAATGAGTAGGGGACTATATGCCCCCCCTTAAAATGGTAGTGTACTTGCTATGCTAGCATTTTAAGGAGAGATGAAGGGATCCCAAACAAGAATACACCTAGGACAAGGATACCTAACTCTTTTCCCCCCAAGTGTAAGGGCAAGAGGTGAGCCCATATTGGGTGATGATATGCTACTCCTTGCAAAATAAAATATGATTCCATAAAGCCAAGCTTATACCCTCATAGATGGTAGTGAGTGATGTGTTACTAAAACTACCACATGACAAGGAGCATCAACTAATGTTATTGATTAAGTGGATATCTTTTTGATATTTTTGAAGGATAACAACCAAGACCTCTTGTTGTTTCTTGCATGTTAGGATCTATGGGAACACAAATTACTTGTTCCTTTACACAACATCCTTTTCCACTATAGCCAAATTGTTTCAACAGTTGATAACCTCTTCCATAATTTTTTTCCATTTCTTTTGAGGAAGGTGGTTTCATCATAATCACTTTCATTATAGGTAGATGTGTAATCCATGTTCTCCAAGTACTACTAGAAGTTGTGGAATCAAATGTTTTTGATGACTCAATGATAGATTGTGTTGATACCATTGTTGCTTCTTTCTCTTTTTACAATTTGTATGTAATCTTGTACTCTCCCATAAATGTAGGTGTGAAATCTAATGATCCCCAATCATCATCCAAAAAATTTCTCATGGGTGAAAGGTTCTCATGTTTATCCTCAACTTGTAAATGTTCCACTTTTGTATTTGGTGTCAATGTTGTCAAAGGGTTTTTCATTCCCTTCTCAATTTGTAAAAAAATTTTGGATTTAGGGTCACCTTTTACTGTGTAAACTTTATTGTTATAAACATATTTCAGCATACAGTGTAGTGTTGAAGGCACTATATCCACTTCATGAATCCATGGTCTACCCAAGAGGAGATTATATGAAATATCTGTGATAGGTCGAATATAGGTGTTAGAAAGCAAGCAACAAATTAAAGAGTGCAAATAAACAACTTAAAACAACCTACACTTCAAGATTAGCCTAAGTTGGAAACAAAACAAGACAAAGCCACGAAATGGAACTTTATACCTTGCGTTGAGTCGATCCTTTGGTTGGCCCTTCGATCTTGGATGTATATGCTCCTTGGATGGCAAGATGCAAGCTAGATGAGGATGTGAAGATGTATGCAAATGGATGAAGATATGAAAATGGCTAAGTAGAGGTTGAGAAATAAAACTGCAAGAGTTTGGCTAGCACAAGATGATCTCCTCAAAATGAGAGAAAAGAGGGGGTATTTATAGGATTTTTGGGAAATCCTAGGGGAAATGGACAGTTGAGATTGATCCACCAAATATCAAAGTATGTGAGTTGAGAACTCACAATCCCTCACATCTTGACATGTGGCATGTGATGAAGCCCTAAAAGGTGAAGTGGACATGAGGTGGAAGGAAAAGGACATGACATGGAGAAGGGTACAAAGTACCTTGGGATTGGACAAGATCTCCTCATAAAGGAGGTACTTGTCCCCATGTGAGAGAGGACAAGTGGGGAATTAAAAATTCCTCAAATATCCTTATGGGGAGATGGGAAAGAATTTTAAATTCCAAAGGGTGCATTGGGGGATTAAAAGGTGAATTAAAAATTCACATGGGGAAGAGAGGAGCCTAGGATAAATAAAAAGGAATTAAAAATTCCTTGGGGGATGGGGAGAGTTGACTAAAGGGGGTGATTAGGATTGTGCAAGTACTTGATTAGATTGATTAATGAAGATTAGAAGAGGGTTAGATCTCACATGTGACTTGATGTGACAAGTCAAAGATCACATGAGGCTAGTGGCTATGAGAGGATTAGAGTCAACTCTTAAAAGTTGATGACAATCTAACTGGCTGATTGTGCGCACACCTTAATGATGGACTAGGTTGTAAGAGCAAGACAAAAATGATGGAGATGTGATAAAATGAAATCAAAAAATAAATTTATACTTATTCTAATTCAACGATGAAGGAGGATTGTTATTAAGGCACATTGATTAAAATAATCTTAGGACGGCGCACTGGAAAGATAATAACTTAAATAATAGTAGTATTACTAATTAAAATAAGATGCAGTGATAAAATTCGATAAATCTATGTACAAATTTAGAGCATCTACATGATTACCGGGTATGATGGATAGGGGCTTGTAATGTCACCTTACCAACCTTGACAAGTAGTGTTATCACACCAAGTGGTTGTTTCCCCACATTGTCAAAACCATGAATAAACAAATCAACTGGTTGAATTTTAGTCTTATCCACCCCAATTCTATCCAAAAGGTTCACACTACAAACATTAAGCCCTAAGCCATTGTCAACAAGGGTATGCCTAATCCCAACTTTGTTAATAACAAATAATATCATCAAAGCATCATTTTTTTTTACATTTCTAAAGGAGGTAATTCACTTTGATGAAAAATGATGTCCAAATTAGGTCAATTCATATTCTCAATCAAAGTTGCTACATAATTTGGTTGCACACTAGGATGGATAACAACTCTTTGTAAAGCATTTTGAAGCATGTCATGGTAAGTAGGTGATTTTTGAATCAAATCCCACAAGGATAACTTAGCAAGAGTGCGGCGAAGTTGCTCAATGAGATCAAATTATTTATCACTACAGTGTTGGACGTTAGGTGGGGGTGGAAGATACACTGGAATGGGAGTTTGAGCTTTATTTGGTTGCCTACTATTCCTATTATTATATGTATGAGCTATGGTATGATAACTAGATTGCTGCGACACATGATTACTAATGAGTTGTTTTACAAAGTTTAAGATAACACCTAGAGGTTTAGGAGGCTTGAGAGGGATCTTAGGAGGCCCAATTATTAGAGGAATCTTAGGAGGTCCAAAAGGATTTTTTGGAGGTAATGTAATCAAGAGAGATCTAATGGTCAATTGTGCATTCATAACTTCAACGGATTTGAATTCTTGTTGATAATTTTCTAACGAGGGGGATCTAAGGTGACCTTAGAATCATCATCTAATAAATCCATCTTACTACCTATATTAATGATGGAATCATCTTGTCCAACAATATCTTCCCAAGTGGGAGAAGTATTGGGAGAGGAGCAAATAAGATTCTCATGAATCTTTATGATTGGATCTTCTAACACAAATATACCTTGTCTCAAGTAGGAGAGGTATCGAGAGAAGGAAAACTATGATTATCATGATTATCAAGGATTGTATTCTCTTTCACCAAGATAACCTCACACATAGGATAGATAGTGGGAGAGGGATCAATGAAAAACAAGAAAAGAGGGGAAATAAACTCATTTTCAAATTCTTGTAACAAAAGTTTCTTAAAGTGCTCAACAAGATTTGAGAATGGAACATGAATTATGATAACATAAGATTTTTGCAATGAGAAAATGATGTAAAAAATTGCCTTATAGATTTGAAATGCAACAATTTTTTCCAAATTTGTGACAAATCAAGCAAAATGATACCTTTCTTGCACATGCAATAACACTATTTTAGAAATTCAAATTAGACATATGCAAGCAAGAACAAAATGCAACTACAAAGAAAAAAATATATGTAGATGTCTAAGACACCTGTACAAGGACTAGGTCACCCAATGGTGAATGGGTCTTTGTAGAGGGTTCTAAAAACTAAAAAACTAAAAGTTTTGTGTCATTGTTTAATGTTTCTTTCTCTAGTTGCAAACACGTTGAATAGATGATATTTTTTTAGATTTTGCTCACTTTAGGATAATGTATTCCAAAATGCAAGTGTGAAACAACGATGAAAATGTTTTTACAAGTTTTGAATGCAATTATGAGATTTGAAATGCAATAATTCACTAATTCTAAGATGCCACAATCTAAAAAATGATGATTTTGATTAATTTTGAAATCAAACCATATTTCTTTTTACTTTTTTAACTATAAGAAAGATGCCTAAAAGGATGGAATTATGCATTCCAATTATGGGTTTTGCAATCACAACTAGATTGAGCAAGTAGAGACAAAAAAATATGAAAATGTCTATCAATACACCTATACAAGGACAAGGTCACCCAATGGCTACTGAGTCCTTGATCAGGGGTCTAAAAACTAAAAAAATGAATGTCTAAGTTATTGTTTAAGGTTGCTATTTTTGTTTGCAAACAGACTTAACAATGACTGCTTTTTTAGAATTTCTTCAATTTTCAACAATATAATTTTCAAATGCAAATGTGAAATAATAAAGGAAAATTGTGAATGAAATTTCCAGATCTTAATCATGCAACAATTGACTTAGTATAAGATGCAAAATTTTGAAATTTAAAGTTTGATGCAAACTTGAAACAAAACAATACAATTTTTTTTTACTTTTTTTCCTAAATGAGAGATGCAATGCAATGAACAATTTCAAACTTTAATGACCTAATGAATGTAAATAATATCTAAATATGACTAAAATGAACCCTAATTTGTAACCTACGATGCACAAATTTTTGAATTTTTTTATGATTTTATAATGCAAAAATAAAACCCTAAATGAGAAATGCAAAACAATACAACAATGTACATTTGAGATCGATGGTTTGAAAGACTACCAAATCAAAAATTTATTATCTCAAATGTTGAGTTCACTAAAATGAAACATAAAAATGTGGGTACCCTAAGTTTAATACTCACCTAGGGTACATTGACTATCAACCTCAATGGTGAGCCAATCAGACTTGTATCTATATCCTTTTGAGGATAGGAATGTTTTGAAAATGATAGTGATTAATTAACCTAATTAAAATAAATGAATTAATGCAATAAAAGTAAATTCCTTATAATTGAAAAACAAAAATAGTCGAGTTCCAATAGATCTGGAAGGTGCAGATTGATACGTACTTGCCCAAAAAATGAGTTTTGTCAGGTCTACAAGGCTCGGGTCACCGTGTGGCTACTAAGTCCTTGTAAGGGTGTTCTAATCAAATTTTGAGGTCCTCTATTATTGAATTTAAGCTTCTATTTTATGCTTGTCCCATGTAGTCAAAATGTCATAAATAAATCTTGTAGGTGAGTTTCCATGACTTGACAAGAATGGTGACAATAAATGCAATAATAAAAAATGGATCTTCAAGCTCTCTCCTATCCACTTCAAACCTACAACTTTCACATTCACAAAGAGGGGAAATGTTGTGCGATATAGGGGCTTGCCTCAGTCAAACCCTGTGTCAGTGTTTCCACTTCCATAATGGCAATGTCAATGATAAAACCTTGAATGGAAAGGAAGGAAATGATGAATGAACAAAATGCTGCAACTTACCACCCTTCAATGGCTTCCTTGAAGGACTAAATACATACACATCTCTTCAAGGGTATTAGATATTGTTTGCTTGATTTAATTTAATGCTTGAATACTTGGAGACCTATAACAATGCTAGTCTTTACATAACATGAACATGAACACACAAACTTTGACATGATGTTGGATCTTGAATTGTTGTAATAATGCTTTGGTATCCTAATCTTAAATGCTCTTATCAATATTATTTTCTCTTGAATGCATGCTATTTCTCCCTTAGATTTCAAATGATAAAATGACTAGGTATTTATAGGCGTTTATCCAATTTCCTAAAATTTAGATTCCAAAATTCAACACTTCATATTTGAATTTTAGATATTAAAATACCACTCATAACATATTTGAATTTAGGTCTTGGCTAAGGAGAGATACCCATTCACCCTTAAGTGAATGGGTCCTAGTCCAAATTTCTAGGACACACTTGATCCAAGGTGATTTAACAATTGAATGCATTTGTTTAATATTGGTTCACCTTCAAAAAATGGTTAAAATAAGGCTTTGGATTGCATAGTTTGACAAATTAGAAGCTTAATTAAGTCCAATAAATTAGGGGCCAAAACATAATGTGAAATTGCAAAGGTATACAATTTTCTATGCTATAAATATAATATTAATACAATACAATAATAATTTAGAAAGAGTGACTGTGTTAATATTTGAAATAAATGTGGGCGGGGGCCCTAGCTCGGTTGGCTAAGTAATTCCGTTGCGGCTCTGCTGGTCACGAGTTCTAGTCTCCCCCGTCCCGTGGTACCGGAGGGTGTGTCGTGCCAGCACCGCCGGTCATGTTAAAAAGTTTACCAGGCGCACTGCAGTTTATAGGGGGTCGTGCTACCCGATTCCTGCAGTCTAAAAAATATATATATATATATATTTGAAATAAATGTAAAAAAAAAGTAGAAAAATCTACCATGACTGAATAGTAAGGATGGGTTTCAGAGAAAAATTTTGAGCAAGAAAAATAATATAATATAATATATTTTTTTCAATTCGTAAGCAATGGGAAAGGCCCATTCCTTTAATTAAATCATAAAAATAAGGAACAATAGACCAAACAAACCAAGAATAATGAAGAATAGAGAACTAAAGGAGTCTTGAGAGAATAAAATAAAATCCTAAGAAGAGCTAAGGAGAGAAAGAGAAACACAAACCACTGCAAGAGTAAAAAAACTAGGTACAAAACACATGAGGCATTAAGCCCAAACTCGAAATAAAACTAGGATTTTTTATCATGCCATGAAAGGAGAGCCTCCATAGTCCACTAAGAACCCTCTTCCACGACACACATTCCTTCAATATGGAGTGTCTCGGCATCAGATTTCTACCTTTTCTTCTTTGAAGTCCCGCAATCAGGTTTAATTTTGCTACAATCACTTTAAGCTATCCCAAGTTTTCATGGAAGAGCCAAAACTAAATCATGTTTGAAATGACCAAAATTCTCTTCTAGATCCTCCATGAAAGGATAAGTTCCATCCAAATCAAAGCCAACATCCTCTAAGCCAGGTAAGAGATCTTCTGCATTGTTGATAACCAGAGCAACATGAGGAGAAGAGATGGTCACCGCGGGAGGCTCGGGATTAATCTTAGGAACTAAGTTAGAGGATATGAAATGCTCATGATTTTTCCAGATAAAATCAACATCTAGGACTCTAAACTTTTTAAATCTATTTTTTTAGACTGATATATCTTGTGCTAGTTGAACATTGAGTAGTGTAAGCCTCAAATTTATGTCCCAATTTATTGCAACAAAAACTCGTGAAGGGAAGCTCCTAAAAATTCAAAAACTATGTCCAAGTGCCCTTAGATGAGTGATTTTGAATGGAGTAGGGAAGAGGTTTGGAAATTTCCAGCAAAGCACAAGCCCTGTTATACTTGCGAGAAGAAACAACCTCCTCTGAATCAATCTTAATAAAAAAACCGCTTGTTTGATCAAATTTTTAATGAGGTGAGCATATTGCATAACAAGAGGAAAATTGTAAATCCTAATCCACATAGGAATTTCTATGACCTTTGCTATGGATGGGTCAAAAAAAGGGGTCCATGGGGTTAGAAAAATGCCAGAATTCCCAAAAAACCATGGACCATTTTGCACCATGAAATTGCAGTCATCAATTGCATTGAAGGAAAATAGGAAAAACCCAAAATATAAAGATTCAACCACAAGAAGGGAAAGATTTTTCTAGGTATTTTTAACCTAATATAAAATCAAGTCAAAGGACAAACACCTACACATAAACCTCAAAACCAAAGAGTGAGCACCAATGTTCGCAAAGATCTCTTTGATGCAGTCATTTGAGATAAGGAGGTCCACTCGTTAGTGAAAACTAGCTTTGAGCCACCAAAAATAAAAGGAGTTCCATCAAAAAATTTGCACATGCTCCACATTAGGAGTAGCAACAAGAGATGACGATGATTTGGGAGGAGAAGGGCTAGAGTTAGCTTGTCGAATTTGATCCAAGAAGAAGGCATTGCATTCGTGGTACATATTAGCCCTATTTTTGCATTTTTCCATGGAGTTTGAATCTAGATCAAGAGAATTCATCATCGTCCTCTACATCATGCCCAACCTAGCACGTAGAGGATCAAAACCTAGAATGGGAGGCATGGAGGATGACATACATAAGGGTTTTTGAGTGAGAGAGACCGCGACAGATAAGAGGGAATATCAATTCTTCCCATCCCCCATCTTTGTGTGATCATGCTTCTTCTTAATGTTCACAACCTTCTTACCTCTGATTGCTCCCTTATCCCTCGCATCAGACAACAACTTCTCTCCATTACCTGCGATTGCACCAATATACAAAGCATCATGAGGGTTTTGAAAGCCCTCACACGTGTTCGCTATATTTCAGATTAATATAATATAATACAATATTTAATATAATATAATAATAATATAATATAATATTAACATAGTACAATATTAATAATATAATAATATAACAATATAATATAATATCATAATATAATATAATAATAGGATATAATATTTATATAATACAATAATAATATAATATATTTATAAAAGGAAAACAAAGATTATTTTATAGGTTAATCTACCTATAACCTTAAATCTAATACTAACCCTAATCATAACCATAACCATAACCCTATTTGAACCCTAACCCAAAACTTACATGTGATTAAAACATTAAATATAAATTAAACCCTAAAACTAATCTTATTTGTAAAATGAACACTAATTATAATTATAACCCTAAGCATAACACTATTACTATAATTCTAACATGAAGCATAATACTATTTTTTTTTTTTTAATAAAAGGGGTAAAAACTTTATTGAAAATCAGAAACCAGCATTACAACCAAGGCAAGGGTAGAAGCCCGAAAAGAACAAGGAAAAAAAACCAAAACAAGCTCAATCAACACCCCCACTGTCCACAGCAAGAGCCCTCTCCAAATCCGGCCTAAGCTCCTGAGGGATCTGAGCCCAATCATCTATCCTCCAATTCTCCAGGTGCTCAGAAGCCCACTTGGCTAGACAATCAGCTGTCCCATTCCAATCCCGAGGAATATGGACAAAGGACACCCTTTCCATAAGATTACCAATTTGCAAGATCTGTTGCACCAGAATAGCCAACTGCCAATTCACATCTGATGTCCTCCCTTGATTGAGTAAATTAACCAGAACCTGAGAATCAGATTCACAAATAACCCTGCACCACCCCAACTCATAGGCCTTCTCCAAGGCATACAGAATCGCCCAGCCTTCCATAAGGATGATAGTCTGCGACCCCTTATGAATGGAAAAGAGAAAATCTACTCAGCCAACAGAATCCCTGCCGACCCCCCCAACACCAGCGGGGCCAGGATTTCCCCTAGAAGAGCCATCAGTATTCACCTTCAAAACTCCCACAGGGGGAGGACGCCAGTTCCCCTGCCGCTGGACACGCAGCCCCACCCGCCTACCTTTCTGGCCACAAGGCACTAAAGGGGTTAATCCCTGGATGCCTAGACGGGCCACCAAATCCACATCTTTCTTCTCCAGCGGCAGCTCCACATCCCCCTTGACTTGAATAGTCTCCTGAATCATCCCCAGAACTCTAAACCACACCTGTTGAACCTGCAACAATTCCCCACTGAAAATCCTCCTATTCCTTTCCAGCCAAATCTGCCACAACAAGAAAATAGGTCCCGCTTGCCAAGCATCCTGTAAAAAAGAGGCCCTCGAGGGAGGTCTGCCCAAGCTAGACCAAAAATCCACTAAGGAGGAAGCGTGAACACAGGGACTATTCCACACACTCCACCAAGAATGCCAGAGTTGCACAGCAAAAGGACACCGAAAAAACAGATGTGAAGAGTCCTCCTCACCTTCCCCACACAACACACACTTAGACGAGCCCTGGAACCCGCGCTTTTGGATATTATCCCAGGTCAAACACTTGTTCCAAGCCAAAATCTAGGCAAAGCAGTTACACTTCGGCCAAGAGAACTTATTCCAAACTTTCTTCCACCAAGGAACTTCCCCCCCCACAAACCTTTGAGTAAACAATCTCCAATAACCAGACGCAACCGTGTAATGACCCTTCGGATTAGGAGACCAAGCAAGGATATCTGTATCCTGGAGGGGATTGCATTGTCTTCCCAATAGAATATTATGCAAAATCCTACATTCCCCCACCAAACCATTCACCGGCCACTCCTCAGGAGTCTTCCACCTAGCACTCCCAAGCTGACCCTGAAAAGAAAGCCTCTTAAAATCACTTACCCTCGTCCAACCAGCATCATTGAACCTCCTACTCAGGGCCATCAAGTCGGGGAACTGAGTTAGGATGGGGGGTGACCATCCCAAGAGTCATACCAAAACTGAACCTCAGTTCCACTCCTACAAATCCAAAATAAGCCATCCTTGACAAGCGCAACACCCTTCTTGAGAGTAGCCCAAATAGCCGAACCCTTACCCAACAAGGGGTAGCGAGGGATATCTTCCCCGGAAATACCCTGAAAGTACTTATAAGTAAGGGTCCTGGCCCACCACCTATCCTTCTCCGTGCACCATCTCCAGTAAAGTTCCGCCGCCAAAGCCACCCCAGCCAGAGAAGAACGCCTCAACCCCAGACCACCAAGCTGCTTAGGACAATAGACAGTATCCCATCTAACCAAGCTCCATTTGGAAGACAACAAACTACCAGCCCATAAGAATTGTCTCGCCAGAGAGTCCAATTCCAACACAAAGCCTTTCGGGGCCACCTGAAGCATACACCGATAAATAGGAAGAGCTTGGACCACGGACTTCAGCAACTGAACCCGCCCAGCAAAGGATAGCCATCGGTTGGTCCAGTGCGTAACCTTCAAACAAAATTTATCCAAAATAGGAAGCCACGACTCCTTCGTTAACTTTCCCATCGTGATAGGAACCCCAAGGTAAGACAGAGGAAGAGTTCCAATCTGAAAATGGAGAAGCTGCGCAATTCTCCTCTAGATAGGATCTAGAGTATTAAAGAAATAGATGGAAGACTTGTCCTCATTAATTGATTGACCCGAAGCCCCCAGATACAAATCCAACACCCTCTGAATATTCGTTGCCTCACGAATAGTAGCCATTCCCATCAAGGCAGTATCATCCACAAATTGCAAGTGAGACTGAGGAGGTAGATCCCCTCCCCACTGCCACCCCTGAATAAGGCCCAGCTCCACCTGACGTCTCAGAAGGCGACCCAAACCTTCCACCAAAAGAATAAATAGGTAAGGGGAAAGAGGATCCCCTTGCCTTATCTCGTGAGAGGCTTCAAACAACTCAGAATGCTCCCCATTAGTAAGAACAGAAAAGGAAACATACGTGATGCAACTCATGACCCATTGAATCCAATCATCACCAAATCCAAAAGTGGCCAAGACCTTCTGAAGAAAAGACCATCGAACCCTATCATACGCCTTTTCCATATCCAACTTGATAAACATAGCCTTTTCTCTAGAAATGGCCATAGAATGGATGGTCTCCGTGGCTATAACAATACCATCTAGAATTTGTCTACCTTCCACAAAACCACTTTGTTCCTCAGAAATGAGTGATTGCAACCACCTCTTCAACCTATTAGCAATTAGCTTTGAAATAATCTTATACACCACATTGCAAAGGGAAATAGGCCTAAAACGGCTCAGCCTATCCGCCCCCCACACTTGGGAATAAGCGCCAGAAAGGTGGAATTCATGGCCTTTAACATTTGCTTATTTCGTTGTGACTCTTTGACCACCTCTAATAAATCAAATTTGATGATCTCCCAAAACTCTTGGAAAAATTCAACCGGGAAACCATCAGGGCCAGGGGCTTTTCCTTTCTTCATCTGGAACACCGTCCCCTCCAACTCTTCCAAAGTGATCTCACCCATCAGGTCCTCCCTCATCTCCTGAGACACCAACTGGGGGATGCACGAGAGGACCTGAGCTTCCTCCCCTGAACTCCCCTGCTAATCCTCCCTGAAAATGGAAGAAAAATAATGAACTGCCTCATCAGAAATACTCTAAAAGGAGTTCAAAGTCTCTCCCCTGTCCGTGATCAACACAGGAATAGAATTACCATGCCTCCTCGCCTTTACCGAATTAAAGAAGAAAGCAAAATTTTTATCCCCTTCCCGAAGCCAATCAATCCGGGCTTTTTGTTTCCAAAAGATCTCCTCGCGCAATTCCCATTCCTCCAAAACCTTCAAAGCCCTAGATTCCTCTTGCATCAAAGGCTCAGTCACCCCATTCTCCCTCATCACCCTAGTAATACCATCCAACTTAGCTTGAGCATCAACCTTAGCTTTAAAGACGTTTCCAAAACATTGCTTATTCCAACGCTTAAGCTTGTATTTGACAAATTGAAGCAGCTTAGTAAAAATATACATCACCCTGCTAAAGGGTGGTCTACCCTCCCTCCACCATTGAGCCACATAGTCGTGGAGATCAGGATCCTGTAACCACATAAGCTGGAATTTGAAGGAGGGCTTGTAGGGCCGGCCAGCCGGGATGACATAAAGCTTAATAGGACAATGGTCAGAGCCCCTCCAATCCAGAATCTCCGAGCTAGAGGACCACCTATCACCCACCCAAAAGCAAGAAACCAAAAACCGATCCAGCCGCTCAGCTATGCAGTTTTCACCAGTCCTCCGATTGTTCCAAGTAAACCGACCATTGCCAGGCTTGATATCAACAAGATTCAAAATAAAAATATTTTCCTGGAATAGGAAAGCCGAGTCATCCAATCTTAAGGTACCTCCCCGCTTCTCAGCAATCTCTGTGATAGAATTGAAGTCACCCCCAATAATCCACAGAAGGTAAGGATCCATACTTCAAACATAACGAATATTCGCCCACAACAGATGCTTGCCCTGCATATCCACAGGCGCATAAATGTTGGAAAAAAGCACTGACTCCCCCGAATCATGACAAGAGGCCACCAAAGAGATAGAGGACTTGAAGGACATCCACCACTTAGGGAAAATTTTTCGAGGGTTCCATAAGCAAGCCACCCCTCCAGAGGACCCCTGAGCACCAATGCATTGGCATTCAGCATCCCTCCATAGCTTGGGCACTATACCCATCATACCATCCACAGAAAGCTTAGTCTCCTGCAAAAAAAGAATATCAGGAGACTGACATCTAACCAAATTCCGAACAACTTTTTGTCTAGGGCCACTGTTCAAGCCCCTAACATTCCATGAAAGAACAATCATTTCAAAGGGCTTGAGAAGTGAGAATCCAAAGTCTTGACTGACCCTGACTCCACCAAGTTTTCCCCTATCAATTTAATCTTCTCCAAATCCTTTTTCCTACCCAACTTAGCAGCTTTTTCCGCCCCTCCTTTCTTTAGGTCTTTTTGCAAGATACCCAAATGAGGAGACGGCTTATTAATGAAGCATAATACTATTAAATTGATAATATTACCTTAAATATTTTTGATATCATCTATTCTTTGGTTGTTGCTATTCATTTTAAGTTTGGTAATGAAAAAATAGATTTTCTCATAATGATATTTCTCAATGTGTTCAATTATGGTAAGGATTACTGGTAGGATAAGGGTAAGAAATTAGTAAGGGTTACCAAAAAACATAGAGTTAAATTAACGATAGGGTTCAATTACAATTAGTGTTCAATTAAGATAACACTTTAATAAGGTTTAGGTTTCAATTAAGACTATGATTTAAAAATAATAATAATAATAAATTATTACAGTAATAATAATTTAATAATTTAATAAAAATATAAGATAATAATAATAATTTAATATAATATTCTTCCACTTTGCTCCTCTACGCATGACAACATGACCTCCCTCATTTCTTTTTCTACAACTTGCTTTCACCATGGATTTTCGATCGAGATCTATGCATAAGGTTTGGGGGGGCAGTCAAGGTGGCACTCGTCCCTCCTCACCCCTAGGCATTTTTGTTTCATTGTGGGTGCATAGGAAAATTTCTTTACTTGCACGCCCATATTTCCTCCACACCCGACCCTTCATCATATATTGGGGATTCATCCCACCCACTGGTGTCCAAGTTTGGTGCCAAAGATTCCAAATGGAAGGTAAAATATGGATGCAAGGATCATTCTAAAAGACTTGTTAGGGTTTTTGTAGGGAATGTGACCCCCAATGTTAGGGAGAAAATTTCAACATGGGATGCTCACCCAAAGCACTCAAATATTTTGGTGGACCACCCATTTGCAAACCTCTCTAAACCACTTAGGCAGGTTGCTTAGTAACCTATTCTTGAATTTGGTGAGGATATTATGCAAGAAGTTACAGAGGGTGAACAATTCTTCACAGCTAATGGGTTGGTCAGAAAATTCAATCACCTATGGCCTAGCCTCCGATATTTGCATAGTTGGATTGTTAAGGTGTGGAAGCCGATAATGACCAGAAATCTGGAAGTATACCCTTACATCAAGGGTTTTTTCATCATAATTTTTGACAATGGGAAAGTTCAAGATGCCATATTCCTAAGAGACCATTAGATTTGGGGTAGCATTTTCTCTTACTCAAACCCTGGTACCACGATTTCAATCCTCTATCTAAAATGTTCAGAGTTAAATCCATTTGGGTCTGCCTCTCAAACCTTCCACTTCAATTTTGGTTCAATTCATGCTTTGAAGTAATTGGCAACACCTTAGGTGATTTTTTAATTATAATGTAATTATATAATAATGATAATATAATAACAATCTAGTAATTAACATAATAATGAAATAAAAATTAATGAAAAAATTAAAAATAATAATAATAATACAATAATACAATAAATTAAATAGATGCTTTAGAAGATACCTCCCACATATTTTATATAGATTATTTTTTAGATATATATGCTAGTTTATATTTGTAATAATATTATTAATGAATAATTTAAAAATTGAAACAAACATATTATTATTATATTTATTTGACTTTAAAACTATTTATTGTTATGTTTTTGAAAATTAAACAAGTCAATAATTACAATTATAAAAATGTCACTATATTAATAAATGCATGTAGCTACCTTTTGTTCTATAGACATGTATTAGGATCATTTCTTAATTAATTATGTAAATATCTTATTTATATATTAAAATTTGAATATATATATAAATTGTATTAAATATGTATCTTCCATTAAATTAGAATATAGACATGCTACTCCTATAATATAGACATACAAATTTTTTCATTACTAAGAGATTATGCATATGACTTATGCACCTAACAAAAATTACATTTAGTTTTTATTAAATCTAAAATACTATAATTACAATACTACAAAGGCAAATACTAGCCACTATAATATATAAAAATATATTAATTTTGGATATAAATTTTGACTCACTAAAAATAATATAGAAAATACCGAAATAAAAATATGGATGTTTGTAAGATACTACATGTCTATATTCTACCTTTTTTATAATAAAAGGGGTAAAAACTTTATTGAGCCAAAATAGCAAGCAAATCAAATAGTACAAAAGACCCACCCAAGGTCAAGAAAACTAACAAATCAGTCAGGAAACTCCCAAAAAGGATCTCATATCTTCCATCACAAATCCTCCAGAACGTGGGATAGGTCCTAAGAGAAGCCTTCCCAATCCTCCACCTTCCAAGTATTCATCCTCTCAGATGCCCATCTAACCAAGCAATCCACCACCTTGTTCCATTCTCGAGGGATATGACAAAAGGTGATAGTATCCAACATCCCACTCAAAGTAATAATTTGCTTGGCCACAATGGCAAGCTACCAATTCGCCCCATCAAACTGTTGTTTATTCAGCATGTCAATCACCACCTGAGAATTTGACTCACAAGTAATACTCCTCCAACCAAGGGCATAAGCCTATTCAAAAGCCAAAAGAATCGCTAAGTCCTCCATATAGTTATTGGTTTGTGTACCTTTATACAAAGAAAAGAAGAAAATCACCACCCCTTAGCTATCTTTTCCAATACCACCCACCCCAACATGACTAGGATTACCCTAGATGACCCATTCGTATTAATTTTTAGTATCCCCATAAGTGGGGGTCTCTAATAACCATTGTGCTAGATCCTTACTCTACCACACCTTCTCTGCCTAGGCCAAGGACAACCCCTACCACTAACTGGAATCTCCAAAGTTCTAACCACGCTCAGGTCACCAGGATCCACTAAGAACGAAAAGTCACAATTGGCCACTAGAGTCTCCTGAATAACCCTCAAAGTCCTCCAAAGTTGACCAACCAAAATATTTTTATCCAAACAAATCCTATGATTTCATTCCAACTAGATATGCCAAATAATTATACTAGGACCAATTTTCTAAGTAGTTTTGATGAGCTTAAATTATGCTCATAATTTGAATATCATAATGTATTTTTAATACCCTTACTTTTATTGTTGATGGTTGTTTAAATCTTTGATTAAAGACTTTATTTAAAATTGGGTAGAATCTTGTAGCTACACAATCCTATATTCCTCTAGCTTAATATCCATGTGTCTATATTAATTACCCCATTTGACCTCCCGAATGACTGATATAATGCATGTGGTTTTTGGATAATGAAATAGATTTAATGTGTGATTAATGAATGTATCGTATTGCTGCCATGCATGCTTTCTTTTTGTCTTTGTTTCCTTGTACATCGCAGGTTGTTGAAGGGAGCATGAACGAGTCAAGCGCAGCAGATCTCAGCCCTGCAGTAAGTCCACTTCCAGCATGGTGTCGAGGAAGTTGTTCTAGCGGAAACTCTTTAACCGGGTCATTGGGAAGAAATCTAAAATGATCATTAATCTAGGAAGAGTGGAATGTTAAATTCTTTCTGAGTCGTGTTGAACAGTTATGCCTTCATGAGAAATTTGTTCCTTGATTTCTAGATGTATTTATGTCCACGTCTTTTTCTGATTAGAGTTAGGTAGTTAGCTATTTTTCAAATATAAATAAGTGTTCCTCCTGCGCGAGTGAACAAGATAGAAAAGTGTGTGTAAGAGTTAGTATTATACTAAGAACAGTGTTTTGTTAGTTTTTCTCACAGGCAGAATAATCAGTGTATGTAATTCCCAGTCCATGAATAAAAGTTGATGAAGTTTTGAGTTCAATATTTGCATAAACTAGTTGATGCTTGCTAAGGGGGCCCACTTAGTAAGTATCTGTAGTTAGTTGTTTATTTTCTGTTAATTAGAAGTTAGATTTTATTTTCAAAAGTTTCAGCACAAACTCAATCTTATATTGTTCATGCAGCATAGGGAATCCATCCCTACGTTTGTTTCTGCAGCATAAGGCCAATTCATAGTTTGTTCCATAATAGTAGTTGACATGATTTTTGTTTTTCTCAAGTTATGAAGACTTTACAGTACATTCTTGCAACATAGGTAGAATTCCTTTCAAGCATTTATTTCTGGTAAATCGTGACTAAAACTGGTTCTTAGTGCACATACAGTGCCGCTCTATTTCAAGTATACATTCCTTGGTTTGAAAAATAAATGAATGACCATAAGAAGATGTTAGTCGCCTGTTGGAATGTCCAATTCCCAGGTTAGGATTTTCCATGACTTTATATCCTTTTGTGGGTCTAGCCAAGTTTCAAGAAAAGAAGTCCTCACTGGAGGCCTTCCTTGGCTCTTCCAAAAGTTCCCCAAAGAACAAGCATGACAACATAGCTGGTTCCAAGCTCTCCACCAAAAATGCTAAATCATTTTAGCAAAGGGACATTGAAAAAATAGGTGTGAGGAACACTCTTCATGACAATTACACAAAAAAACATATAGAAGGGCCCATGAATCCATGCTTTATTAGATTATCCTAGGTGAGACATTTCCTCTACACCACAAGCCAAGCAAAGAAATTACACTTAGGCTAAGAAAATTTGTTTGAAACCTGTTTCCACCACAAAACCCCCAAACACCTACTTGTCTAGTACATGGTATCTAGAGGCAACCAATAATTTACCCTTTGGATCATCTCCCCAAGCTAGAACATCTCTCCCCTAAAGTGAGTTGTAAACTTGCCAACCAAAATATTGGCCAACTCAAGATGATCCTCCTCTGATCCCCCAAGGGGCCACTCCTGTGGGTCCTTCCACCTATAGACATTCACTTGACCAATAATTAGAGGTAGTTTAAAATCTGCCACCCTACTCCAACCCGCCTCAAGGAAATGATTACATAATTCTTGCAAATGAGGATGTGACGACATAATAGGAGGACATCCATCCCAAGAATTAAACCAAAACAAAGCATTTGAGCCACTATTGCATATCCAAAACAACCCTTGCTTAATCAAATTGGTCCCTCTTCTAAGAGTGCCCCAAATCATGGAGCCCTTCCCCTCAAGACTAAAACGAAGAACATTTGCATTCTCCACATTCCCAAGATATTTTGAGGTGAGAAGTCTAGCCCATAACTGGAGTTGTTGAGTACACCATCTCCAGTACAACTTAACATTCAAAGGTTTCCCATTCAAATCATCTCTATGCAAACTAAGCCCACCTTCCTGCTTTGGTCTACAAGCCATATCCCATCTAACCAAGCTCCACTTCCTATAAAGGAGGTTACTAGACCAAAGAAACTGCTGAGACAAACTCTCAAAATATTTGATAAAGCAAGAGGGTGCCAATAAAGTAAAACACCCATACAAAGGAAATGCCTAAACCACCGCTTTCAAAAGGATTACTCGACCAACGAATGAGAGCCATCTATAAGTCCAGTGACTAACCTTTTTATGAAACTTGTCGATAATATCCTACTAGTGAAGCCTCTGAAGCAAATAGATAGCTAGAGGAATACCAAGATACACAAAAGGAAGCGAGCCAATTTGAAATATAAGGATTCCCACAATTATATTTTGCACGAGCTTAAGAGTATTGAAGAAATATATGAAAGATTTCCCCTCATTAATACATTGTCTCAAAGCATCCAAGTAATAATCTAGTGCTTTCCACATAGCAATAGCTTCATCAATTCTAGCCATACCCATCAAAGCAATATCATCCACAAAATAAAGATGGGATTGGTAGGGAATTCCAGTTCCCCAATCCCAACCCTAAATGAGACCCAACTCCACACGAGATCTAATAAATTTTCCAAACCCTTCAACCATTAAAATGAAGAGGTGAGGAGATAAAGGGTGGCCTTGTCTGAGGCCATGAGACGCCCCAAGAAACTTAGTGGGTTGTCCATTAACCAACACCGAAAAAGAAGTCGATGTAATGCAACTCTTAACGCACTCAATCCAATCATTGGAAAAACCAAAAGCCCTCAGGATCTTGAAGAGGAAGGCCCAAGTTTACCTTGATCATAAGCTTTGGCCATGTCTAGTTTAATGAACATGGCCTTCTCTCTCGAAGTAGCCATAGAGTGAATGGTTTCAACAACAATCATGAACCCATCTAAAATATATCTACCAACAACAAACCTTCCCTGTTCATCTGAAATTAACCTGCCTAACTGGTAATTATCTTGTACACCACATTACATAAAGAAATCAACCCAAAAAGATCCAAAGAATCTACACCCTCTCTTTTTGGAATAAGATCCAAAAAAGTTGCATTCATGGCCTTCAACATCTGCTTATTCTTCTATGACTCTTGGACAACCTCCATAAGGTCCATATTGGTAAATTCCCAAAACTCCTAAAAAAATTCCACTAGAAACCCATCTGGTCTAGGAGGCTTACCTTTTTTCATTTAGAAGACGATATCCTCCAATTCCTAAAGGGAGACCAGTTTGAGCATAACATCATTCATTTTGTTGGTAACCATGGGTTGTATACCATCCACTATCATAGCTTCATCCTCATTTGCAAAAGAGGAGTCCTCTAAAAATAAAGAAGAAAAATATCTAATAGATTCTTTTGAAATTGTAGTCAAGGAAGAAAGAATGACCCCTTTTGAAGACAAAAGGGAGTAGATAATATTGCCCTGCCTCCTATCCTTAACAAAATTATTAAAAAAGTGGTGTTTCTATCACCCTCTTGCAACCAATCAATTTGAGATTTTTGCTTCCAAAAAATCTCGTCCCTTAAATCCTATTCCTCCACCTCTTTCATTGCCGCAACTTCCAACCTACCAAAATCCTCAATAAGATCTTGGTCTCAAATCTGCCTAGTAATGGAGTCCAAATGAGTCTAGGCATCCCTCCTTGCTAGAAAAACATTGCCAAAATATTGCTTATTCCAACACTTCAACCAATATTTCACATATTGTAGCCACTTAGAAAAAGAGTAGATTGTAGTCCCATAAGCAGGTTTCCCAAAGCACCACCATTCAGGAACCAAATCATGTAGTGACATATCTCTAACCCACATGTGCTGAAATTTGAATGACCACTTCTTAGAAAATTGAGAGAAGATCGTTGAAAACCTAATTGGCCAATGATCAAATTCACACCAATCTAAGATCTCAGAGCTTGTAGACCATCTATCATTGAGCCAAAAACTAGACACCAAGAACCTATCTAGCCATTTAGAGATAACATCCTCCCCACTTCACCTATTATTCCAAGTAAATATACCATTAGTAGGTCTAACATCAATCAAGTTCAAAAAAAGAACGTTCTCCCTTAGGAGGTACGAAGAAGGATCCAGATGGGCACTACCCCCCTCTTCTCTTCCAACAAGAAGACAACATTGAAATCTCCCACCAAAATCCAAGGGAGAAGGGAATCTAAAGAACATACATACCTAACATGAGCCCACAACTGTGCTTTACCCAAAAAATCAATAGGAGCATAAATATTGGAGAATAGAATCCTCTCCCTCGACTCCTAATTAGAGGTAACAAAGGAAATATAGTACTTGCATGAAAGCAGCCATAATGGAGTCACCTTGCATGGATCCCATAAACAAGACACCCCACCAGAGCTACCCTACACTCCCACACATTGATATTGACCTTTTCCCCAAATCTTTGAAGCCACACTCAACATACCTTCAACAAATAATTTAGTCTCCTGGAGGAAAACTACATCCAAAGAATGTGCACAAATCAAATCACAAATAACCTTCTGTTTAGGGATGGTATTCATACCCCTTACATTCCATGAGAGCACGATCATCGCTGGGGCTGGGAGAAGTGGGAATCAATAGTCCTCATTGATCCAGACTCCACCAATATCTCACCAATTAACTTGAAATTCTATTGGTCCTTTTTCCTCCCCACCTCGAGAGTCTTTTTTGAAGCCCCTTTTTGGGAAGCTTTTGTTACACCGCCAATGTAGAAGAAGGCTTAGATTTTCTAGAATTAGGAGCACACTATACACCATCAAGGAAAGCACCAATAACACTAAGACCACCTACAACCTCTGACAGTGGTTTGGACTCCTCTAGAGTATCAACAAAGGGAGGAAGATCTAAATCCATTTGAGCCTCACACACCTCAAGCAACCCCAGATTAGGACTGCTAGTAGGTATGCATCTAGTGTTTGTCTTCACCAAAGGGAAATTTGTCCCCTGTACAACCAAGGGAACTCCCTCTTACTTTCCAAGTCCTCTAAAGCCTCAAACCTGTTAAAATTATCCTCTTCCTATCTATCCTTAAGAGTCCTCTTTTGACCTCTACCTCTATTTCGATTCCGCACTAGGACAAAGCCCTCCTTATCAACTTCCATCCCCTGAGTAGGAGCCTTACCAGTGTCCAACTTCTGAGCAAGATGCAAACGAGCATTACTCACACTAGTAGAATGAATAGCTTGCAAACAATTCTATTGGAGATTACCATGTTCATGGCACAGTCTGCACCTGAAAGGTAAAGCCTCATAGTCTAACTTCTATGTCCAAGAATTAGATCCATTACTCATGTCAATAGAATCTAGCAATGAATTGTTCAAATTAATTTCAGTGCATATTCGAGCAAAGGATAAAACCCTTTTATTTAGTGTTTGTTGAGAGGGACCAATAGGTTTCCTAAGCAACAACACTATCATTTGTAAAATTTCACTTCTCTAGCATTCAAGAGGCAGGTGTGGCAACATCACCCAAACTAGAACCCTAGATAGAAGCTCCTCTGCTGAATTGAAGCTACCATGCCATGGTTTTATAAAAATACCCACTTGATTGTAAAAATAAGGCCCACCCTCGAAAGCCCTATTCCGATAAGCAATACACAAAAAACTCGACCAAAAAGAAATTATTAGCAGCTAGCATAACATCAAAATCCCCTTCAAGGTTCCAAGTATTGTGAATCCAAGAGTCCAAAAAGATAAGTGAAACTCTCATCCCCATGAATTTACAAATCAAAACATGGTTGTAGTAGTACTCCACATCTTCAACTATAGATTCTAGTTGAATGACTAAAACCGACCTATCTTGGGATTTCACCAAACACCCATTCACCTTCTTCAATCTGAGAGCACTAGGAACAGATGGATTAGAAGCATTGGGGTTTCCACTAGACAAAGGAGAGGCACAATCCACCTTATCTTGAACCGCATGCAACACCATGACAAAATAAAGCAAGCCCACTCCAAATCTTAGCCTCAAATGAACAACCAAGAGATGAGCAAGAAGAAAAGGAAGAAAGAAATGACGAAAAGAATGAAGAAATCCACTGCAAGAAGCCCAAACCACCAAACTGATGCACGAAGAAAAGAGAAAAAGAGCTTTGTACAAGAAACACCCTACACCGAGCATGCAAGAAGGAAACAACACAGGAAAAGAAGACAATTTAAGTAGCAAGAAAGAATGGCAAACCCCAGCCATCACCCTTGCACCACAAATAAAACCCACCCCAACAAATGCAGACCAAACCCCACGCACAAAAGGAAGGAGAGCCGAGCTAGGGTGTCAAAACTCTAGCTCGCCCACAACGTCGTGTAGAGAAGAAATGTTCCATCTTTTGTGTTTCCAATCTTTACTTATGTCTATATTCTATCTTAATGGAAGGAAATATAAGTATATTTTTAAATGTTAATATATTTAAAAAATTACAAAATCATTTAAAATACATTAATATTTAAAAATATTATAATAAAACATTCATAATAATAAAATAATATTATATAAATATATTATTAAATATTTAATATTTCTTAAAATAAATTTATTAATCATCATTAATATTATTTTAATATAAAAAAGACAAAATAATAATTCATCTTTATTATTTAAGTTATAAGTACCGAATAGACTTATTTTCTCATTTTTACTAAACGACTTTTCAAAACTAAAACTTTTGAAACGTTCATTTATAAGTTTATAAAATGAAAATAACCTATTATTATATCTTGTCTATTTTCCACAAAACTGAACTATTATTTTACCTATTTATAAGAATTATTTTACCTATTTATAAGAAGATATTTCTGGTTAAAGTTTACCAAAATCCATTTACTATACAACGACTATGGTAAATAAAAAATAATGAGTATGACAGCTAAATTAAAATTCTTTTTATTTGGCTACTTCTCGAATGCATTTCAAACTGACTTTTTAAATACCACAACATAACTGTAAACCGTGGTAGTTTAAGCCCATTTATAAGGCATTCAAGAATGGCATCAAAGCCATAATTCGTGTCATGTTTCAAGAAGAAGCGACAACCTTTCTGTATTTGGCTATGTTGATTTTGGTAGAGGATTGCTTCAAGATTTGGAGGCAGTGATAGGAATTTGAGTAACGATAGTGTTAAATTTTTGGGCTACGACAGTAATAAGGGATTGGCATTTTCTTCACCACCGTGTATTACTTCTCTCAATACCTTTGAAATTTAATTCTGAATCTCTCTTAAAAATTGAGATAGTTGGCAAAATCTGATTTAACACAAATTATACCACATAATCTTATTAAATGTTTAAGTCTGAAAATATGGATACATTTTAATGTTTTAATAAATAAAAGTATTTATTTAAAATTTTAATTATTGACAATGGATTTTTTAATTTATTTGTTTAAAAGAAATTGTTTAAATTTATTATTTTTAATAATATTAAATATTATATGTTTATATGTTTATTTGGTCGTGTTTTAATTTTTTATGTATATTCATAATATTTTGAGATGTCTATATTCAAATATCTATCTAAATAGATTATACATATTGTTATTTAACAAAACTATTATATAAATTTTTGTTTAAATAATTATTATTTAATTCTTTCTTGTAATTATATTACATAATCATTTTATTTTATTTATATTTTATTTTATATAAAGTAATTTTAAAAACTATTATTTAAATTTATATAATTATCTAATCAATAAATATTATTTAATATAATATAATAAATTTATATTATATTATATTATGCATATTATTATATAACATAATTATTAGATAAATTTTATTTTTATATAATTATAATTTTTTCTTCTAATTATATTATACTATTATTTGATTTGATTTTTATTTTTTTATATTTATAATATTTTATAATATTTAAAATTTGAATATATAATTACGCCCAAGGCGTGTCTTATTTGAGAATAGCTAGCTGAGTTTGTCCATCCACGGTGCAATTTGCTCAAGAGTGGATGCAATACGGTTGAACCATACATAGCCGTCAATGATGATTACCTGTAAAAGCCATAGAAATTTGGTTATAGCGGAATGAATGGTACATCCTCTCGAGGTCCTTAGAATACGCATGGATAGTTGGCTAGATATTTATATGAGTAGCGTCTTAGGGTGGACATGTGCTGTTTCGAAAGCATGACGCCATCCATCTGCAATCCCCTCATCACCCACTTCTCCTGCAACTGCATTGTGAGTCTCTATTTCTACAATTGTTGTAATTATTGCCTCAATCTCACAAGCTAAAACCTCTGAGAAAGCATGGTCGCTGTGACATTCCTGTTGTCTAGCTGACTGGTAGTTTAATAACCTTGTGTTTTGCTCATGTTGCTAAGACAAAGTTGATGTCTTGTCGAATGAAGTCGATCATTGTGACCTCTTGTGTTCGGTATGACCTTGTGACAAGTGAAGACCTATGGGCGACATATTGCTCTTATCGGGTGTCGGGGAGACTCATAGCGACCGAGGTCTTTGGGGTGACTTGAACACTCGGTATGAAGTCCCATCGATTGAAGCGAGTCTCACCGACATGATATGGCCATCAGGGTAACACAAGGGTCTCAGGAAGATCTTTCAGTGACTAAAAGAAGTCTCGCCGACAATGGAGGCTTCGACATGAAGTCTTGGCGACTTATGTTTGTCTCATCGATGCTCATTGGGGTAACTTGGAAGTCTTGGTAAGAAGTCTTACTAACGGTGGGTTCTCTTGCCGATAGGTGTGAACATCGTTGTAACATCTTGGTGATAGAGGGAAGTCTTGCCGACTGTTAGATGGATGCTAATAGGAATGCAATGGATGTCAGAGGTTTTGGTATGACTTTGGAACCTTGGTATGATCTCCTGGTGAATGTGGAATGTCTGGCCGATGGTAGGTCTTTGGTATGACTTAAAGGCATCGATATGATGTCTTGACGAAGAGTGATTGTCTCACCGATGAGGCAATTTGCTGTCGGTATGACTCCTGGTGACTGTTCGGTGGCTCGGTATGACTTGAGGGCTCGGTATGACCTTTGCCTAAGTCTTGTCGATAGTGACATCAGTATAACATAAAGAGCTCGATATGATCTCTCAGCGAAGGGTGGTAAGTCTTGCTGACTGTTGGACATTTCAGAGTGACCTTTGAACATTGGTATGAAGTCTCATCGAATGGCGATTGTCTCGCTGATGAGAATGCTGAGGTCGATGTGACTTGGGAACTTCGGCGCGATGTCTTGGCGAAAGACGATAGTCTTTCCAATGGAAAATCTCACGTCTATGTGACTTTGGGATTTCGGTATGATGTCTCATCGAGAACGATGGTCTTGCCGAATAGTGATACAAGTGGTGATCATCAGTATGAGGTCTTGGCAACTGATGAGCCCAAAATATGCTCATAATTTGGGTATCATGGTGTACTTTTAATACCCTTACTTTTGTTGTTCATGGTTGTTTAACTCTTTAAGAAACCTTTTATTGGGGGATATCCTGTAGCAATACACTTTTATATTCCTCCAGCCTATCATGTTGATATGTCTATATTTATTACCCTGTTTGACTCCTCAAATGATTGGTATAACGCATGTAGTTTTTGAATGATGAAATAGATTTAAATATGTGATTAATGAATGAATATCGTGTATTTGCCATGCGTCTTTTCTTTCACATCTGTTACCTTGTGTTTCGTAGGTTGTTGAAGAAAGTATGAACGAGTCAAGCGCAGTTGATCTCGGCCTTGCAGTAAATTCCATTTCCTGCACGACTTCGAGGAAGTTCTAGCAAAGACTCTTTAATCGAAATTGTTGGGAAGGAATTTAAATGTCAATTAATCTGGAAAGAGTGGAGTGCTAGATTCTCTCTGGATCGGGTTGAATGGATAAACTCATTTATGAAGTTTGTTCCTCGATTTTGGGATACATTTTACATCCACGTCTTTCTCTGTTAGGGTTAGTTAGTTAGTTGTTTTCTTGATTTAAAATAGGAGAATTGTTCCTCACAATGCTTGGGTGAACAAGAAGAGGCATAAAAATGAGAGATAGATAAAAGAAATGATTAATTTGAGTTAGAATCACTTAATAAGAATGTGAGAGTTTTTGTTAGTTTTAAATGAGAACAATCAATGTAAATGATTTTAGATTATGAATGAAGTTGATGGAGTTACGAATTACAATCCACTATATGCAAATTAGTTGGTACTTGCTAAAGGGGCCGCCTGATGATAGAGGTATACACGTAGGTGAAATGGTTATTTTATCCTTTGATTGAATTTGAAGTTAAGATTTGAATTTTGAAGAGTTGATTTTACAAGCTGGAGTCTTGCTTATACTATTCACCCGCAACATCGGAATCATCCATATTCTCTTTGTAGCATAAAACGGTTATAGTTTGTTTCGATGCATTAGCTGCTATATAGTTCTACTTTGGTAAATTGGTTAAGAAGGGCACACATTACTCAACTAACATGGTGTAGGTGGGGAATTTCTTTCCAAGTATTTATTTTTGATGGTAGGTTGTGAAATTTGGCTGGGTTACTTAGATTGCACATCTGATCTTGCTCCGGTATCGTTTCCCTAGTTTGACAATGATACGTGAGCGACCATGAAAGATATTATTAGATGCGCTGCTTTGGAATGTCAATTCCGGGATAGAGTTTACCGTGATTTTTCATATCCTTTTGTGGGCGCGACCACTTTTGGCGCCGTTGCTGGGGATGGTGTTAAGCTAAGAACCTGCTATAGTCATTGTTAGCAGTAGTTTAGTTAGTTATTCAAGTATTTTCAAATTCTTTTAAAATACCATCCATTTTATTGCATGCATAGAAGAAGAGATGGTCAGGGAAGATTTCTCCCTAACCTTCCATTCATTGCTAAGAAAACTAAGCTAGCTTATAGCCTATTTGAGGAAGAAGGAGACTTAGATATTCACCCATTTGCTGAAGATTTGTGTGCTGACTTGCTATTCAGCCCAGTTGACGAAGAACCTGAAGAAAATCCATTTGCTTTTATACTCCATCAAGTGAACATGGCACGTAATCCACCTAATCAGCCTCCTGCTTTTGAATTCATTTGTTTACTCCAACAAGACAAGTAACCTTAAAGAATAATTCCTTCACTTTAGTACTTCCCAAGTTCTGCTCAGCTTGATTACATAAGACCTAGAGACCTTCACTTGTTTGAGTTTGGGTATCCTCTTTGTGCAGTTAAGATTACACACTTTAGATATGCAAACTGAAGTTGTTTTCCTGCTACCTTGAAGGGAGAGCTCTTAGATGGTTCATAAGGTTTGGAAAGGGTGTTGTTGATAGTTGTTGTAAAATACAAACAAAATTTCTTGAGAAATACAAGGACATTTGTAAGAGTGGTAGTAAGGGTGATGATATATTTAGAATTCAACAGAAGGAGGATGAAAGCCTGGAGGATTATATCTCAAGATTCCTGTTTTCTCTAAAAAAGAATTCAGACCATACTCTTAATGAAAAATATCATAAATTAATTTTTTTCTAAGGGGAATCAATGATACCTGTATAGATTCCCTGGACCTGATGGGAGGAGGAGATATCACCCAAGCATTTTGGGATGATATCAAGAAGATATGTTTCAATTACTCCCGAGCAAATGTGAAGAAGGGTAGAGGTCATCAAGCTACAGTGGGAAAGTCTTCTTCCAATGGAGTCTTACGGATGGAGATCATAAATTTGCTATCTGATTTCAAGTAGGACATTATAAACAATATGGCTACACAGTTGGATACCATATAAGCTCGCAAGAAACATAAAGAGGCTGAGGCAATCCTGGCTGAGTTCTGTCCACATTGTAGACAGATGAAATGTGACTCAAGATGCAAGATGGTGGCCAACATAGAGGCTAAACAGTTACCTACTGATTTTAAGATGATAGAAGGTGATGATGACCAAGTCTTCTTTGTTGCACAAAGGAGACCGTGGGCTCAAAGACAAGGTATGCCTCAAGATCCTTTGACTTATGGTAATCCTTACTCTAATTACACTAACCAATGCTTAGCGCATCTCGCCAGATACTCCTCAACCCGAGGCCCTAACTGCCAGGCCCTCAGTGACGCCCTCAAGGGTTGGCGTGACCACAAAGGTGGACTCCACCTCCGGTGGCGGCAGCAAAACCTGTGGAGTTTACCGGCAATGTGAGAACCAACCCTGATTCCTGGGTTTACGGTGGCCACAACCCTCCGGCCCTTATGCCTCCTTCTGCAGCACCTGCAACAAATATTGGCCCTCCAAAACAAATGCCTATGCCTGCTCAACCATTTCCAAATCCTAATAATAAGCAGCAACAACAACAACCTATGTATTCTGCAGAAGCCAACTAGTATCCAGCTTATGCCCTGAATATCAATGATATCCATCTCAAGTCTAGAACCACTCTCCCTACTCCATAGCCGCCTATAATTACAGAGATTACAGATTCTGCTGCTGAACAACCTACTGATCTTGCAGAAGATATACATGTATCAGATATTGCGTCTAATGAACCTATCCTATAGCCTTAGGCTACACCACCTTTTCCTCAGAGATTACAAATTACTACACCCAAGACCATAGAAGAGCCTACCTTTGATATTTTGGATCAGCTAAAGAATGTACAAATTCAAATTCAAATTCCTCTTTTTCAAGCTATTAAAGATGTTCCAATTTATGGAAAAGCCATTAAGGAGGCTTGTTTAAAGAAATAAGGAAGAAAGAAAAAGGATCCCCAAAATATCCATGTTTTAGGATAGTTGGCCGATATTATGTTGGGGAAGGTTGTCATTCCAAAATATACTGATCCTGGAAGTCCTGTAGTAAAAATAAATATCAATGGTCAAATAGTAAGGAATGTTTTGATTAACCTTGGTGCAGCCATTAATGTAATGACCAAGCACACTATGGAGTGTTTGAATATTCGAAACATTCGGTATACATCGACTGTCCTGTAGCTTGTTGATAGTTCTATAGTCACACCTGATGGATTAATAGAAGATGTTATTGTCACCCTTGAGTCTTGGGAATACCCTACTGATTTCACCATATTGTCCACTAAAGCAACCTTAGGAGGATATCCTATCATCCTAGGTAGACCCTGATTAGCTACAGCTGATGCCCTTATAGGATGTCATTCAGGAGACATGACAATTTCTGATGGTCAGTCAAGAAAGAAATTGACTTTATACCCACCTGCACAACCTCTGTCAGACTTGTCTCAACCAATCTGGCTAGATTTAGGAGAGGAAACTAAAGAATTCAATTCATTAGCTCAATTAATAATGCTACAAACTGATCCATTTTCTCAGCTTCAGAGTGAGAATAACCTGCTTCTCCATATTTTGTAGTTTAGCTCTGGTTTGAATAGCCCATCTGTTTCAGACAGCCGTTCTCAGCAATGTTTCTTGTAGCAACTGAATCCTGAGAGCCATCATAATTTGCTATTATGTGATATACAAACACCACCTTTATTAGCAACCTTAATAAATGATCTCATGAAATAGATAGAAGTATCTCCAAGCCGCTGTCTACATATTAATAATAAGCTGCCTCCGTCTCAAGAAACTGCCCTAGCCACAATGCTGCAAGCCCAACATAGAGCTTTTGCATGGGTCTATGGGGATATGAAGGGAATCGATCCTCAGCTCTAGACTCATAAGATCTACATCAAGGAGGATTGTTCACCTATTAGGCAGTCTTAAAAAGGAATCATACCAACACTCAGGGAAATAGTTAAGCAAGAGCTTCAAAAATTGCTTGATGCTGGTTTTATCTATCCTATTTCAAACAGTCAATGGGTATCTCCACTGGTAATTGTTCCTAAGAAGGGTGGAAAATGAAGATTTTGTGTAGATTATAGGGAGCTGAATACAACCACTAAAAAGGATCACTTTCCACTGCCATTTGTTGATCAAGTGCTAGATTCATTGTCTGGTAAGAAGTATTTCTCCTTTTTGGATGGATAAAGTGGGTATAATCAAATCATAATTGCCCTGGAGGATCAAGAAAAAACAACTTTTACCAGCCCATGGGGTACTTTTGCTTATTCTGTCTTACCTTTTGGCTTGTGTAATGCGCCTGCAACATTTCAAAGGGCAGTGATCAATATTTTTGCTAATATTTCTCATGATTGTATGGAGATCTACATGGATGACTTCACCACTTATGGAGCCACCTATGAAAAAGCATTAGCAAACTTGGAAAAAGTATTGGAAAGATGTAAGAAGCAAAATCTGTCTTTGAATAGTGAGAAGTGTTTCATGATGATGCAAGAAGGAATTGTTTTAGGCCATCATATTTCTCATGCAGGAATTCAGGTAGACCCTACCAAAGTAGAAGTCAGTCTGAATTTGCAAACACCTACAAAACAAAATGATGTTAGAAGCTTCCTAGGCCATGCTGGATATTACAGAAGATTTATTAAATATTTCAGCAAAATAGCTAGCCCATTATATGCCTTGTTGACTAAGGATTCTGAATTTGACTGGACTGAGGCCTATGACAAATCTTTCCTGCAGCTTAAGAATTTACTTACTCAGGCTCCTGTTCTTCAAGGGACAAAGTGGAGCCTGCCTTTTCATATACATACAGATGCTTCTGAATATTCCATAGGGGCAGTGTTAGGACAGAAAGAAAATTCCATAGAGCATGCCATATATTTCATTAGCAAAAACCTTCAAGGCCCTAAATTAAACTACACTGTCATAGAGAAATAATTGTTAGCGGTTGTGTATGCCCTGAACAAGTTTCGACACTATGTCACTGGTTATCAAATATTTGTCTACACAAATCATGCAGCAATAAAATACCTTATGAATAAGCCTGCCATATCTGGCAGATTAGCAAGATGGCTCCTATTGTTGCAGAAATTTAATATTACAATCATTGATAAACCAGGACGGGCTAATGTGGTGGCTGATTTCTTGTCAAGACTTCAAACAACTACACCTGCCACCCCAGATGTACTTGATGATAGGTTTCCTGATGAACATTTGTTTCTCATTACTGCTCGAAACCCATGGTATGCAAATATTGAAAATTACTTAGCGTCCAACAAGATTCTAGGCCATTTCTCACCAAAAGAAAGACAAGTGTTGGTGGAGAAAAGTTTTAACTTTTCATGGATTGCAGACTCCTTATTTTATACATGGCCTGATCAAGTCATGAGAAGATGTGTAAGGGAAGACGAAACCTATGACATATTGCATGCTTGTCATGATGAGCCATCTGGTGGAATACTTGCGAGGAGGCATCCATGAAGGTCTTTGGCTATTAGATACCTATTGGCCCACACTACACAAGAGATGATGTAGCTTACACGGAGAAATTTTTGAGCATATACCAACGCATGGGAAGACCAACCAGGTTTGATGAAATTGTCTTATATCCTCAAGTGATAGTCAGCCCCTTTGATAAGTGGGGCATGGATTTTGTTGGACCTATTGATCCTCCATCCAATGGAAAATCATATATTTTAGTTTGTACTGATTATGTGACTAAATGGGTAGAAGTGAAAGCAATGGCCCATGCCCGTGACAGTAAGGTTGTTGAATTCTTGTATGAGCAAATATTTACTTGGTTTGGAGTCCCAAGGGAGCTTATCACTGATCAAGGAGCTTAGTTCACATCCAATTTAATTAATACACTAATGAATGATTACAATATCAGGCATTGCAATTCTAGCCTATATCACCCTCAGGCCAATGGTCAGGCAGAAGTTACTAACAGAGAAATTGAGGCGATACTTACAAAGACAGTTCAGCTACACAAGAAAGATTGGAGCAGTCAACTTCCTAAAGCAGTCTGGGCCTATAGGACAACGTGGAAGACAACCACAGGGTTTACTCCTTTTGAATTACTCTATGGAAAAACTGCCATGTTACTAATAAAGTTCGAGAATAAGACCTTAAGAACTGCTCTAGAGCTTAATATTGATATTTTAGAAGCCCACAAGGAACGCCTCCTGTAGCTGAACGCATTTGATGAACGCAGAAAAGCGGCCCTCCAGCATACATAAATTGTACAACAACAAAGGAAGAAATGGCATGACCGCCATATCCGAACTAAGCAATTCTCTATTGGTGATTGGGCGTTGCTTTATGACTCTAGGTATAAAGAAAATCAAGTTAAACTCACTACCCGATGGCTTGGCCCAAATGAAATTGAGAATGTATTTGATAATGGTTTGGTTCAATTAGTCACAATTGATCCTGTTCGATTCAAGCTACTAGTTAATGGACACCGTCTTCGGTTATATCGTAAGTCAGTCTCAAAAGAAGAATTCATGCAGCAGTTCATTTAGGATCCTGCCACTAATCTTCTTGCAGCCAAAGGCTTTAGCCTCTCTTACAGCTTCACCGTAATTTTGTAATGCATGCTCATAATAAAGGTTTCCTTTTTAAGGAAACCCTTTTTCTTCATTCCCACTAGTCACCACATTTCACTTCCTTCTCTTCCATCCCATCCATCCATTCCATCCATTCATCTCATCCATCCACATCACCCATCCACCTCATTCATTCGCACCACCCTTAATTATAATTTCATTCCCAACTATCATCTCATGCCGAAGTCATCATCTTTCTCAGCACGTATGGGCATTTATTGAAAGGTACGCGATATCTTTTGTTGTCGCATTATTGATTTATTTCATTTTATTCATTCACTACTATGTCTATATCAGTCATTATTACCCGATCTCCGCCTATTCTTTAGTACATGTGTGGACACATCATATTATAAGTAGGGGGTGGGATAATCCATTTTTAAAACCTTTTCTTACGTTGCTGTCACAATTGCTCATATATTTTTCTTTATTATTTTCTTGTATTTTGCAAATATGACTGCATGTTTCCATCATAAATCACAATTAAAACTGCTTGTTTAACTAGTTGTAACAATCAATACATGTGAATATCCTTTTGAGTTCATTCTTGGAAAAGAAGAGAAAGTGACAGCAGGACAGAAAGAGTAGAGCAAAAAAGTTTTCTTTGGATTTTCAAAAAAAGAGTCTAAGTTTCAATTGAGACAATTGTGAATATGGGTGGTTAACTGGTAAGACATGAGCCTGTAGCTCATGAGTTATTAATACAAAATCCTCAAACAATCCAAGCATTCAACTTCTGTGGTTGGTTGAATTACTTTTTGAGGTTAGATACTTTCAATAAGGAAGCTGCAGGCGAATTTTTAAGAACCCTTTCTGAAGGAGAGGCTATAGTATGGGGTCTAACAGTAGCTATAACTAAGAAAAAAATTGTAGAGGTAATCGGGCTTCCAGCCATAGGAGAGAATTTTTCTTCGAATGTTGTCTCTGCAAGGGCATAATTTACAATACCAACTTATGGACCCTTGGAAGTCTCTAAGCAAGGATGCAAGCGAGTGTCGTTGCCTCCTCCATATTCAGAATATGCTGCTTTTATAATCAGGTATTTAATATGTGAAGACTGTTTTTCTTACCTACATTCTTACCATTTTAAATTGTTGAGTTATATGAGGCATGGGTTAGCTGTTAATGTCCCAAAATTTTTGTTAAAATTTCTGGAACAATATGCCCATGAAACCTAGAAGGGGAGGGATAACTCTATTGCTCACTATGTCCTTATAAAATTATTGATTGAACGCTCTTTGAGAGATGTGTCACCTCTTTCCTGGAAATAATTTGTTGCCCAAAAGAGCCTGCAACTTCCAGAACCCCCTAGGGCACTTGCCCCACGACCTCAAAAAAAGAAAGAGAAAACAACTTCTACCAGTAGGAGAACAGGGCAAGGGTTATCTGCTCCTGCAGCACTTGGTCCTGCAGCCTTCACACTAGAGTCCTCTGCCCAGGTGCAAACTAGGTCTACCAGTAGGAGAGAAAAAGGAAAAACAAAGGCAGGAGAGTCATCTGGGGTGGAACAAACCCCAGAATCTGACCCTCATCCTCAAAAAAGGCAATGCTCTACTCCTGCAACATCTTCCCTTGCAGCAATTTCTCCTACAACAATGCCTATTGCCACCACTAGTTTACCATCATCTTCTAATAAGGCAGAACCCTCTAGGAAATTCAGAAAGAGGAAAGCTACGAGAGCACCTCCAGTAGCTGCAATATTACCAAGAAGAGTTTCAACAAGAAAACAATGTAAAGTCTCCCCTGCTTCACCTCAACCTGAGGTTATTATAATTTTAGAGGAATCTGTAGAGTCTGAACATAATGTTTCTCAGAATGTGTCTGAGAGTGTTGCATAGAGTCCATTTGTTATTCCTAAAGAAGAACAAATTGAGACAAGGGAAGTTGAGCATAATGAAAGGGGCGTACCAAGTCTCGATGACTTGGCCGCTGCGGCTA
>VDFB02018608.1:0-12829 GCA_007258455.2 Sequoia sempervirens | reverse complement strand
ACCTTTAATCAATTCAGGATCAAAATCCTCCTGTTGCTCTTCTATAAACTCCTTCATTGCCTTAGCAGTGTCTCTTGCTTCCACGAGAATCTCCTTCACTTCATCCTTCTTCTCTTCAGTCACTAATTCTTCCTTTGCTTCAGGAATCTCAAATTCTTCACCTGACATCTCTTTAGGAGCTTCAGTCTCCATAGCAATTTCAACATCTTGCATGTCAAGAGGATTCAGAGTATCCTCAAATGTATCTTCCTTTCCTTCTTCTACTACCAGACCAGATGGGGCATCTTCACTATGAGCTTCTTCAGAAACAACATTGTATCTATTTTTCAATAGAACTGCATTAAGGATTTTCTCAGTATCCTTTGCAACTTCTTTAGTTAGCCCAATCATCAGCTTATTTACCCTTTTCTTACTCTTCAAATCCTTTTTAGCTTCATTGAGGATATTCTTCATCTCTTCTATGGACATCACCAGACATAGATCAACAAGTATTTGTTCTCTCATTTGCTCTTCTTCAGTTCTTGCATTAACTCTCCTCATTTATAAAACTTCATATAGAGCTTTAGGTAACTCAGACATTATCTCAATGAGAGTCATATTGAAATTGTTAAAATACTTTATTGTTGCTTCCTCAAGAATTCTTTGACCAACACTATCAAAGGTGTCATACCATTCAAAAAGTGGTCTAAGATTACCATCCTTAATCAAGGCTTTTTCCACTTCTTCTACAGACATACCTGATTTGTCAGTTTTCATCTTTTTCTTTGCTTTCTCTTCACCAGAGATTTTAGATGCTTTGGTGGTATGCTTTATTTCTCTTACCTCTTCATCAGATTCAATTTCTTCATCTTTTGAAACAACAACATAGACTCTAGTACTCTTGTCTTTCTTCCTCTTTCCTTCTCTACTAGATGACTTGGCTTGAGCTTTCATAGGACTTGACTTCTTTGCAGGACCGGATGAGAGATGAGAGCTCCTAGTAGATCTAGATCGGGCAGAGGATGTTGCCATACTAGCAAAATCAGTTCTTGTTGGCTCTCCTGCTTCAACATGTTCTCTTTTCCTTCTAGCTTCTCTCACAGCTTCAACTAATATCCCCATGCTTTATGCAAAGGATTCCACTTCCTTTCTCACTTTCTGGATTATCATAGGCTTCTTTAATTGAGTATGAACTTCCATATCTTTTTCTTCAAAGGTACCAAACTTTTCTTCTCTCGGATCCCGAGGTTTACTTAGCAAGTGTTGAGCATATAGCTCCAAGATTTCTTCCTCAACCTCATAGCCCATAGGCATTATCCACACTGTTCTAGGTTCTACAACTTCCATCAAACACTAATCAATATCGACCATGAAGAAAATTTTGTCCTTGTATTTCTCCACAATGGATGTAGGAATCCTTTCCCTGGCTTGCATTTCATTCTGAAAACTCTTGAAATAACCCCAAATAGCAGTTTTTCTAGCTTTACTATCACCAATGTTGTATAACATGTCTCTAATTTGAATAGTTGTTGGTTTATCACCTTTCCAATGCACTTTTCCAACTCCTGGAACTTCATTCATGAAATAGAAGAATAAACATAGCAACATATTACCATACTTGAAAGAATTCTTCTTATCCTTCATGATTTTGCCAAGATTCTCAATTAACTAGCTCCAAAGTAACTCACATAGGTCATAATCTGCATTTTCTTTGACCATTTGATATGCAGCATAGATTGTTGTACCAGATACAGAATTGTCCCGACTGGAGTGATAAATCTTGTACCCAATGACCATAGATGCAAATCTAACATCTACTTCAATAATATCATTGATTGTCATGGCTCTCTTATCGAAAACTGAATTGGTTGCATCTGTGACTATTTGGTTCTTCATAGCTTTCAATGTGGGAAACCCACCAGATGAATTTAAACCAGTAACAATCCTTATGGCTTCCTTTGTAATCTTGAAAGGCTGACTTAACCACATAAACTCGACATGCACTCGACTCAATATATATTGAACCCATTCGTTTTCTTCAAACACGGGAAATTTCACAATCTAAGTGAATTTCTTCTCCTCCAAATCTTTAAATTCAGGTTTCACACAAATATCCTCTCCCACAATGTGATTGGTGTATAAATTCAGCAACTGGAAGCTTCCTAACTCTTCAACATTTGCATGAATGTATGCCCTAATATCTTCGATATGTAAAACACCATATGGAACGGAGGAAAATGCACCTAAAGGTTCTATTTTGATGGATTTGAATGGGTGCCATTTGAATTTTAGACGAGGCCTATCCTTAATATCCACAACCAATGGAGCAGCCATTTCTAGAATTTTCAAATTCACAAGTTTACAAGTAAATACCTTTCACCGGATTAGGGTTTGATCACTAAATCTCCTTTAGACTTGAATCTTCACCAAAATTTTCCAAAGTTCACTTTAGAGCTCTCCAAACTTCTTCTTCTTAAAGTGTAATGTGACAAATGAGGGATAGAAATGACTTTTTATCATTCGTGCACCTAACCTTTTTCATCACAATAAATGCTTTTACCTTAGGTCTTCCGAATACCCAGTTTTCATAGGTTGTGAAAGAAAATTCTTCTACAGACCTTCAAGTTTGCATAAATTATCTCCACAAGACATTCCAAAACATCTGTACATCACTAATGCAATCATTGCAATCTGCCACATTCTTGTACCAACTACCGACAAGGGGGTTTAAAATATTTTCTTGAGAACTCCCTCTAGGCCAGAGGCCAAAAACTAATTCCCAGAGGAATTTCAAGAACCTGGTTCTAGTGTGGAATCATTTCCTACATCAAAAAAACTCTTCTTCTTCACCCATGTCTTCTTCATTTGCTTCATGATCTCATCTGTAGTAACTTTTCCTTTCCCCTTTTCATCCTTCTGCATATTTTTCCTTTGATTTACAAGACGTTTCCTACTTCTACAAAATCTAGCAATGTGACCGGATTTGTTGCAATTGTAGCACAACACATTTATTTGTCCAAACCAATTGTTCCATTGATTTTCTCTTGATCTACACTGGTTAGCAATATGGCCAAATCTATTGCATGTATAACATCTGACATCTCTATTGAAAAATTTGTTTGACAAATTTCTGCATTCATTTGACTTATTTCTGCATTCATTTGACTTATGACCATACTTATTGCAATTAAAGCACTAAATTGAGAATTATGGACCACTTGGATTCATTCTGCTTCTACATTGAGCCACCATATGACCAAATTTATTGCAAACAAAATAGTAACCATTGAACCTTTGAGCATTAGGTTGTCTTATCGGATACCTTCCAGATTTGTTCATATTATTTCCTTGCCTAAATCTCTTTTTGTCCAGATCCGAAACTCTCTCCTTTCTCATATCCAAGACCTCACTTGTCACTTCCAATCCTCTAACTTTTAATCAGTTCATCAAGCTTGGCTGAGCTAATCTTAAACTTCTCCTTGAATTCATTTGCAGTAGCAAGTTCATCTCTGAGATCAACAATCTGCTTTTCAAGCTCTTCTTCATTATTTCTGGATTGTTCCAATTCAAGCTCCAACTGATTGAATCCATCAGTAATTCTGCTGCATTCTTCATATTTTTCTTTCAAGGACTGAGCAAGATTCTCTTCATTCTTCTTTCTATCTTCAATCTCCTTGGTCATGCTCATCATAATAGATTGCATCTCATGCTTTAGGACTGTATTATCTCTTGAAAACTTTTCACATTCTTTTGTCTTTTCCTTCAGGGCTTGACTCAATTGTTCATCTCCAATGCTTCTACTCTCTTTGTACTTGATCTGATCACAAATTTCCCTTCTCTTCTCCCTGGACTTATTGATTTTATCTTTCAATGATTGAATGAATTTCTCAACATTCATGAGGCTTGTCTGCAATTCCCAAACTTCAGATTTGGACTAATCAAGATCATCTAGTGGGCACCAAAAGTTGTTGTTGAAGACTACTTGAATCCATTGAATTACCTTCCTGTATCTTCCCCAAGATTTTAAACTTCTTCCGAGGAACTAAGCTCTGATACCAATTGTTGGAGTCAAGGAACATTGAGAGGGGGGGTGAATCAGTGTTATGCAAAATTTAACTTTGTTAACCTAATCTTTAAAGCACTTATAACATTAAACCAAAAGAAAGATGCATGACCACAAAACAAGCAACCACAACACCATAACACAAGGATTTTTTATGTGGAAACCATGTTAGGGGAAAAAACAAGGTGGAGGTCAATCCATAATATGATCTGAGTATACTCAAATAAATGCTTGCAAAAGGAATGCACATGCATTCAGGCACACTGCCTAGAGCTCACTGCTCAGATAAAAAAGAAGGCTCATTGTCTTATAAAAGCATTTGGATTACATCCAAAATATTTGAACTAAAAGAATGGCATCTACTAATGCCTTATTACAGTTCTGATTAAGCTCATCAATCACATTCTTGACCTTTTGTCTGATTCTGCTCTTTTGCTCTGTCTACTTTAATTCGCATCACAAATCCTTTTATGCACAAGTGAAACTGTGCATAATCGCTCAACTATCCTTCTGAATTTCGCAACACACATCAACACACTTCGTACATGTATCAAAATGATATAAATGATTGCTTATATATATCCACAACTAAAGATTTAATTGCTACATGTTGGCTTCAACAAAATATAAAATATTTACAAATTGTCAGCTCAATCCACAAATAATTTCCAATGTGCACCAACCAAAGTCGGCCACAACATAGTGAGGACCCAAATCAACATGCTCGAACACAAAAACACTTAGACAATTACTCCTCGAATATCCGCAACATGCTCCATTCACTTAGTTGGCTTTCTTGCACTGTTAAATAGAAAATCAATCAACCAAATCTTCTAACTTGCACACAAATCGATATGAGGCTCTAAGATTCAAAGATAACATAGTTCATACACCAAAAAACCTTCCCTGAGATCCACAACTCAAAATGATAACAAAAAATTGCATATTTCGATGAACACAATTCTCTCGGATGCTCTGTTCTAGCTTGATAGTTAATCACTTATCTTTGATCTGACTTATGGTATGATCAAATGCTGACGCGCGGATCCAATCACTAACTAGGGTTGCCATCAATGACAACACCAGATGACTTGTGCAATGTCTCTTGCCAAAAACACTCAGTTCACCTTCTACAGATCCATACTCATATCCAATAATTTACCTTGCTTATATACCATCCTTGACCTAAACAATCCCAATTAGGTCAGCCTAAATAAAACATACGCACCCATAACGTGCAACACCAAAATACGTCATCACCAAACACCTTTGTGATGGAAATAAGTGAAGGAAAACCACACCAAGGGTTAACTACAACCCAAATATACATAACCATGCTACTCAACACTATAGGAGCTGAGATATAGCTCATAGAACATGTTTGAGTCACTCAAGGACTCAAGCCTCTAGGATTATCTGGAAAAACCAACAACAACCTTCCACAAGAGGGAAAATCAAGAACATGAAATCGCAACAATGTATGCAAGATATGGCCAATATGCAATACTCAAGATTGCAACAATATATTGGACTTAGACAACTGAAAAAATATCTCAATTGAGTTGCTCGGATTGATACAATGAACATATGAAGCCTTGCTTATATAGACAAGGAGTGAGATAGGATTAGACAAGATCATGACAAGTGTCTTAATCCTATCACATGAGACAACTAAAATTCATAACAACCTAGGGCACACACATTAAATTCTCAATGCAAATATTAAATGCATGAGAGAATTATTAAATGCCTTGATAACTAAAAGTAAATAATGAGACATGGCCCCATTATAACTAACTTCTAGAAATGACAACTAAGAAAATTAACTCCTAAGTAAACTTATAATAATGTGAATAGGTCCTTAGTAATAACTAGTTAGGAAATATCTCCATTCACACCAACACCACCCATAAGTGCAAATTAGGGAGTAGATTATTATGCAAATAACACAAAGATGGGTCCTAGCTACAAGGCCATGTTAGGTACCCGTGTACAAGTGCAATGAAAAGAAATTTCTCACAACATGAGAAAAGGAGAAAAACCCAATGGGACAAAACTCCTCCCCAAAAGAGAGATAAATACAATAATGATATCCATCACAAATCCAATCAATCTCCGTCCACACAAAGGATTAGAAGAGAAACCATATAGCCCCCCCTAATGAGATAACCTGCTGCAAAGAAGCACTGGAATCACATTATGAAGTAACACTAGAATCCTTAATTCGACAAGTAAAGGAAAGATAATTCTATTTACTAGAAACCATATTAGAGTCACTCAAGGACTCAAGTTGGAATCATGATAACGCAACAATAGACCTGATGTCAAGGAACACTGGAACACCCACTATATCACACAACCCTTGAATCTATGAAGCAATAGTTGATTGAAAAATGATCTGGAATGGAAATGAGGTTCAGAAAAAATGTAAACCTAACGCATGCAAAAAAGGAAGTAGTCCATGCACTAATGAATGTTCACATTTTCCTCTGTGAATAAAAATGACCTTAGATGTATGTAGAGAACAAAATACGAAAAAATGACCTGCACCATTGTGAAGTGCTCAACACCAGCTTTTTGTTGATAGCTCGTTTTCCAAAAATAGACACTATGGCGAAAAGTTATGAATTTTTTTAAAAAGGGTAAATTTTGCCAGCTGACAATCAACAGACACGACCCTTTTTATTTGATTTATAAAAAAATTGTTGGATGTATGCAAAAACTAATGGATACCTAGATAATATTTTGATGCTGCCAACAAAATTCAAAAAGCATTTTTGAATCCAAGACCAAAACATGCGATTTGGTAAAAAATTGAAACTTCACCTATAGGAAAAATAACTATTCTTGGCTATTTGATAGTCATTTCTAAAAAATATGCTCACTATCTGCAAAATATAGCAGATACCCAGATGGTATTTTGTAGTTTTGAACAAAACCCAAAAATCATTTTTTCTTGAAAGTACACGAGGCAAAACATATATGCCATTTTTATCCAATATGCACCTTGCAAAAGCTCAAGCTCAAATCACCCACAAATTTGAGAAGGGGTTTTGCAACTCTGAGGCTCTGATACCATGTAGAAGTTGAAATATAGCTTTGATACCATGTTAGAGTCACTCAAGGACTCAAGCCTCCAAGATCATCTGCAAAAACCAACAACCTTCCACAAGAGGGAAAAGCAAGAACATGAAATTGCAACAATGTATGCAAGATATGGCCAATATGCAATACTCAAGATTGCAATAATATATTGGACTTACACAACTAAAAAATATCTCAGCTGAGTTGCTTGGATTGATACAATGTACACATGAAGCCTTGCTTATATAGGCAAGGAGTGAGATAGGATTAGACAAGATCATGACAAGTGTCTTAATCCTATCACATGAGACACGTAAGTCATAACAACCTAGGACATACACATTAAATTCTTAATGCAAATATTAAATGCATGAGAGAATTATTAAATGCCTAGATAACTAAAAGTAAATAATGAGACATGGTCCCATTATAACTAACTTCTAGAAATGACAACTAAGAAACTTAACTCCTAAGTAAACTTATAATAATGTGAATAGGTCCTCACTAATAACTAGTTAGGAAATAACCCCAATTCACACCAACAAACACATCCACAATCCACGAGGTATTGAGCCACAAATAGCGCTAGCACGTCAGGTTAGCCAAACCTGAACTAACACTACAATCGACCATATACATTTTTCTCCAAGTTATAGAGACCACACAACAACACTTCACAACATCCACACATCTCAAAAATATTCTAGCATCCTCAAAATATTTTGTAACTCTTTCATAACCACTTGAAACTAAGAACACCATCATTATGTGCAACCAAACATACACAACTTACTAACAAACCTTGTAGAACACCTCAACACCTAAAATCTCAAGGGAAGGAAGTTACAGACAATATAAGCATGTTCCCAAATTTGCAAGAAAATAAATCTTACTGTGGATAAATGCAAAGCAAACTCATTTCTCTCAGACAACCTTCTATACATATAAACAAACCATCAAATGCAACTTTCATTGTTGTATGATCCAGAACCTGAAACTCCGGATATAGAACTCTTGAACACCTCTAATCATCATATCCAAATCGCACAAGCACATCTTCAACCATGAAGAGAGGCAAAACATAACACTGAACACATCTCTGTCACATTACACACTCTTTTATTTAGTTTTTTCAAAAGCACTTGGAGACCAAGTGAACTTACTGCAACTACAACTCTTATCCATCAAGACATCAATGACAACACTGATGACAACACCACAACACTTTCTTATCAAACCACAACACATCCATACTAGCACTTGACAACACCAACCATCTCCATAATGTTGACATCAATGACAACACCAACATTGTACTTGCAACATTATTACCTCAATTTCCACCTCACATATAATTAAATAATATTACTTTAATTTTCACCTCATATGTATAATTAAATTAAATAATATTTTACTATTTGATTTACCTACATTTCCATCACTATTTTCATAAATAAATAACAAACTAGTTCCTTTTCCCTCCCATTTTTGGTTGCAACCAATTATTTATGAATTAATTGCTTTTAGCCAAAAATAATCATCCCTTCATCTTGAACAAAATAAATCATTTCCATCCATCTTCTATTTGATTCAAGAAAATTTCTCTCATCTATTATGCGTGATCAATCTTCTAGACAAATCCCTACTATTCATTCTCCCTCCTAAAAAATTGATAAATGAAGGTGCAAATCCTTTATCAATCATATCTGCTAGGTATATGTAATGGTATTTTTGGTGTAAATACTTAAACAACTACATCCCATCTATTCATAAAAAACACCTAAAAATATATAATTAAATAACATTTTCTTGTTTATTATTTCAAATTTTCATTATGCTTAATCTAAGGTGATCATTAAATAGAATTTTAACTTGTTATTATATTAGTTGATTATTTTATGTTCACACTCCCAAAATAAGAATGGGATAGCAACACCTCTATGAAAATATAATTTCTAGAAACACTAGAAATTGAAATTGTGAAACATTTACATCATTGTGAATATTTCAAAAAAATTGCTCAATAATTGAGTTTCATGTGCCCATCAACAAAGCCTAAAATTTTTATTTTCTGAAATTAGAACTCAAAAGAATATAATTTTAGATTTAGGGAAAGGTATCTTGACATAGTACAATGTCAATAAGGTAAAAAAAACACAAATTGCCTCAAATATGCTCATCATTGGTAAAACACCACCACAAACCACTATTAGGTAGGAAACAAAACATGCCAAATATCCTATGAACATTCTAAAATTGCTTGTTTATCTCTTAAAATTTTGCTTCAAAAGCTTAAATTTTCCATCCTAGAGGTTGGAAATCACTTTTTTCTAATGGGAAAACATTAAGTGGGTAATATTGTCAAATTCTTATTTGAATATTCTAAATATTATCTATATATAGGCTATATTTGTTGGAACATGTTTGTCATTGCGCCAAAAGATTGACCTATTAATGCTCAATACAAATGCCAAAGATAAGCGGATCCATGAGAGGCAGTTAGTCCATGTTCTGAATCTAAAGGGAGATGATGGTGATTAGTCCAATAATACCCCCTCAATGTCACCTGAGGGGATTCAAACCCATGACCCAACTCTTATACCATTTATTGGAACATGTTTGTTGTTGCACCAAAAGATTGACCTATTAATGCCTGATACAAGTGCTAGAGATAAGCAGATCCATGGGAGGCAGTTAGCCCATGTCCTGAATCTGAAGGGAGATGTTGGTGATTAGTCCAACAATATTGACTAAATGGATACTGTTGACAAAAGACCTTGATCAAAATCTAAGGTTTAATATTATGTTATATGTATTAAATCTTAGTGTGAGCAATAAAAAGAGAGAACTTGGATGTGCAATGAGTAGAACCCAAATTATAATAAATTAGATAATATATACTCCCATAAAATAATATATTAATATAATTTAAGGGCTTATACATGTCGTATAATTAATTCCTCATGTTTTACTCTTAGTTATAATCTTTCATATTCTCGCATATATTTAATTCACACTATTCACACTCTTCTCGCCCACTTTTCCCTTCTTTATATAGCCTCTTATTTTCTTTTAAAAATGCATTTCTATCACATCCTTTCATAATAACACTTAATTATCTCATTCTCATGAATTTACCTTTTTCGCTCATGGTATTTTACATTTTTATAACTTATTTAGGCATATTAGAGGTGTTTTAGGGCTATTTAAGTGGTATATAATGGATATATGCGTCTATAAATGAACCATATTATAGTTGTGGTGCTTCACAACTCTCTATATCTTGCCAACATTCTCCCTAGGCTTGAATTATTATCTTGTCAAGAAAACTGATGAAACCACTTGTAACCTTCAATAATTAATCATGTTTATCTTTCATGGCATGTTTCTTCATCTATGTGAGTGGAAATTTGTACTACACCTCTTTGTTTTTGTGACATGCTTCCATTTTATGTGGGCATTTTCCCTTGTTATTTACTTGTGTGGTTATATTATATGAAACCCCTTTATTCTACTACCTATCCTACTTCCAAATTAAGGGAAGTATCTTCATCTTTACCTTATTTTTTCCTTTGAGGTGTTATATCTCTAGTGATCAACATCCTATATTTTTATTCCACTTCCAACTTTATGTCACTTGGTTCTTTTTCCATCCCTTCTAGACTAGTTGTGATGCAGGAGCATCCAGTGGTGTGAGGGCAATCTTGCATCACCCAAAAGATGATTTCCATTTTTGTTCCTGTTGTTTTCTTTTTGTAGATGTTTTTGTATTTCTGGATACCCTTTTCGTCAAATAAGAGTTTCCAACTTTCGAACTACTTTACTTTTTCTGCTCAACTGCTATTTTTAGCAGGTTTGCATTTGAAGTCGTGGGAAGACAGAAATTTATGGGAAGGTTCAGGATGGAAAAATACACAGTCTGGTGAAAGAATCAAGTCAAGATCATTCATGACTTGAAAGTTATTCAAGTTCCAATTTCTGCTTTTTGACCTGAAAAACCTTCCGAGCTCAGTTTGAGGCACCAAACGATCCCGGATGGGCCTGAAAATTTGCGGAAACGCCAAAGTAGTCCACCAAAGGCCTACTTTGCGGAAAATCGTCTTTTCGAGAGCTTTCCGAAAAGGTATTATCATTGAAGATCCGACGGTCGGATTAAAAGTTATGGCTGCCGGAAGTTGGTGCATATTTTAGAAATGTGCTAATTTTCAACTGTGAATTTAACTTGAATTTCAAATTGTAATTTTGGCGCCAAACCGTCAAAAATCTTATCTCGAAGGTTGTTTTTGGTTCCAAACCAAAATGGGCCTATTTAGGGGCTTGTTTCTGATTTTTGGGTAACTTTTTGGGGAAAGAAGTTCGCATGCTGTGAAAGGGGATCTGGGTAATTTTCTGTAAGTTTGTAATTTGCATGTATCACAGAGCTCGAGGATTTGTGATCCTCTGCATGTAAGATTTTTCATTATTGAATAATAAGAAAGTTTGCTAGTTGTGTGCATTATTTCTGTGTCTCGGGTTTGCTCCCTCGTCAGGTGGTATCAGAGCGGGTTTTCTTGAGCGTGTGAACAGATCGCCGATCGTGAGGCAGTTTGCACCAGGACCGTGGTTGTGGGTTCAAGATCTTCAAGATGCCTCCAAGAGTGATGCCTGGTAGGCGTGGTGGTGCCAGAGGTGGCCGAGGTGGTAGAAATGCTGATGGAAGAGATCCATTGGCAGCCGAGGGTTTCAGAGCCCTCCAGAGACAAATTGATGCATTGCAAGAACAGATGAGAAGAGGGTTAAACCCGGGAAGGAGAGGAGAAAGTGAGGATGAAGATGAGGTGGAAGATTCAGATGTAGAAGAGGAAGAAGAATTGATCGATCAAGATCAGATGCGGCTGATAAGGGCCATTTCAAAGATCGGAAAAAGACCCAGAATTGAAGTCCCCAGTTATTCCGGAAGTCTGAACCCGAGGAGTTGATCGATTGGATCAACGAGCTAGAAGAATATTTCGAGTATGAAGAAGTAGAGGACCCAGATCGGGTTAAGTTTGCAAAGACAAAGCTGAAGGGCCATGCCAATATATGGTGGAAAGAGGTCCAGTTGGAGAGAAATCGAAGAGGAAAAGGAAAGATCAGCAGTTGGGATCGCATGGTGGAGAAACTGAAGAAGCAGTTCATACCAGTAGACTATGAATTAGATTTGCTGAAGAAATTGCAAGGGTTGAAGCAAGGAAGTAGATCTGTGAAAGAATACACAGAAGATTTTCATAAGATGATCATCAGAACGGGCCATGCAGAAGCCAACAAGGAGAAGGTAGCCCGTTATCTTAATGGGTTACGACCGAGCATTCAAGAGGAGCTAAGCCCGGCTCTAATGACTACCATTGAGGATGCATACCAGTTTTCTCTCGAAAAGTTGAGGAGAAGCCGAACAAAAGATTTGACGAAGCAAAAGGCCGAGGAGGTCAAATGGAAGAGGTAGTGTGGGAAGATCTTTGGGAGCCTAAATGAGGATGAAAGAAAAAATGAAGATGTGGGTACCAGTCGAAACCAGAGGAATGATAACTATTACCGCCCTCGTGATCAAAACAGTGGTGATCAAAGAGGTAGAGGACGAGGAAGATCTGGGCCAGGGCCTGGAAGAGGTGGTTTTAGAGGAACTTGTTTCCATTGTGGTGAAGAAGGCCATCGGGCCTATGAATGTCCACAACACCAAGGAAGGAC
>VDFB02018607.1:0-32257 GCA_007258455.2 Sequoia sempervirens | reverse complement strand
GTGATGCCACATCAGCGCACCAATAAAACGTGACTTAGTGCACCACTATCGATCTCACTTTTTTTTTGGGTCTTTTTGGATACCTCAACAAAAAAATGCTGATGTGGCATTATATTTGATGATGTGGCCCTAAAACGAAATATAGAAGCACATGAGTTGCCAAATAAACTGTTGTACAAAATTAGGAGTGATTTGAAATTTCCACATAGGATTTTGAGAAACGTGAAGTTAGGGTGGTCCACTATAGGCCCCTCTCCCCTATTAAGGTTATGTTAATTTTTTGTGCCTAATGATTACATTTTATGGCTATTATGTTGAGAAAGTTAAATTATTTAAATGTGTCATATATTTTCTTAATGTTTGAGAAAATAAATGTAAGTGGAAAAATTAATGGAATGTCTTCTAGTATTTTGTTTTGAAAATTCAATTAATTGATTAGTTGGAAAATTAAAAGATTTTATTTTCACAATAATTATATAATTTATTTATATATAAAAATAATAATATAATAAATATATTATTATATATATAAATATTTATAAATATATTATTATATATATAAATATTTATAAATATAAATTTTAGTTAATAAATTCTATAAATAATTTTAAAAATAAAATTGCATGAAAAAAGAAAATAAAAATTAATTAGAGAAGTTTTCTATAAAAAATAAAATTGCATGATTCTTATTAAATTAATTTAAAAAGTTTTAGATTAATTTTTTTTAAAAGTAAATTAAATAGATTATTAAAAACTAATAAACTTATTAAAGCATTGCATGAAAATCATGCAATTACGGAAGAAAAAAAAGAGTCAATTCTAAAAATAAAGAACTATAGTCGAACCTATTGCATGAGAAATATTAAAAATTATAAAAAGGAAAGGGAGGTGGATTTTTGTATGATTACGAGGATTATATATATATATATATGTGTGGTATTATTATTATTATTATTGTTATTATTATTATTATTATATGAGCTAATGTGCATAGAATGTCAAACTAAGTTTTACATGAATTAACTTGTTAAGATATGGAAATTATTTATTTATTTCATAAAAAATAAAAAGTATTACATTTACCTTTAGTAATGCGTGACATAAGAACAATAATGCATGAACCCTAATCATCATATGAAGTAGAGAGAAAACATTAAAAGATCAATATGCATGTTAAAAAATAGTTACATGTAAAAGAAAAGAATTGCATGTCAATGATTTATTTTGTTGTTATTAGACATGTAAAGTTGAAAAAATGAAAGATGTATAATTGAACATTTGCATGAAAGGAAAGAACAATTACTTATTTTATGATTATTATGCATATTATTTTCTTCTATATGTGTATTAGGTTTACCTTCTAGAATAGGGAGCTGAATATGGACTAACAAAGAAGGGAAATCCTCTTTTCAAGATCTATCGGCTACTTCTCGTGCTTTGGCCAAAGCCATGTGTTCATTGAAATAGATGAAAATTACCTAGAAAATTTATTTATATGTTTCTTTACCATATCTTGATAGTGGGACATTGCATGTTCATGTTAGAAATGCATGCAGATTTATCAGGCTTGCATCGGGATTCCCTCCTGCTATTTATTTCTAGGTTACTAGGTACTTCGTGTAAGGTCGGGTATTCTTTGAGGAGGAAGAATTCTGGGGAAGTGTAAGTTTCATGGTTGGCAAAAAGTGCTTGAGCCATGTTCTCGTCTCTTCACTTACGGATAAATGTGAGGGTTGGTGGCAGTTGAAGACTATATCGTATATGTCCTCACATTATTCTTATATCATTGATTGTATTTGTACTTCCAAATTGAATAATTATTTGACTTCATAGCATGAGAGCTAGAGTTGTACTTTTATATATCACATATTATGTGCTTTTACTTGGATTATGAACTACACATATGAGGATGTGTTATGATGTATTTATTTATCTAATGAAGTTGATTCATTTTTATTCCATGTTTATGAGACAACAAGTTATTATTTATTTTTATGAAATTATTTTGGGTAATAGTATTTACACACCTAGCTTCACATTGCTCTATCTCTTGTTGCAAGAAAGATGAGACATGAATTGGTGGAAAAATGGCCAATGTGAGCATTTGATGGATGGAAATTTTACTGACTCTTAGGATGAGGCGTTGGAGGAGGACTTGGCCCCAAGAGCCACAATGACATCTAATACTCCTGATGGATTATCTTTCATGGGTCCTTTGGTTGTTCCACCTTTGGACTCTTCTTGCCAAGGGTTGAATCTAGGGATCATATGTCTTTGGATGCTTCCATAAAGTTGATAGCTCATATTTCATCACCTTTGGGAGAAACGAAGGATAGCCTTCCCATCTCCCCTTGATTTGATTCTTTGGAGGATGATATTCCATGAAAATTTATCCAAAGAAGGAAATGTGGGCGTCTTAAACATGCTTGTGCCTCTCTTGCACAAATTTTGGGTGCTTGAAGCGTTTAAAAGGGTCTAGGGGTGGCATAGTTGGAAATCCTTTTTTGTTTTGTTGACATCTTGGATTCAAATGTATATGTATTGTTGTTTGTGTTTGGTGTGTGAAAAATTGCTTATTGTTTTACAATAGCTTGTCTTTTTTGGTTACTTTTTTATTGTTCTCCAGCTATGTGCTAGATGTATTTTGTTGTAAAGGGTTTTGAGGCCCCTTCCAAACCTATTTTCTCTCTAATAAAAAAATGACAGAGATAAAGCCACTTTATGTTGGCTAAATTAAAAGTATTAAAAAGGTGAGATATCCTAATTGTGTTATCATATTTGGCAATGCATTTTTACATTTGTGTCGATAAGCTTTATTTCCTTACATTTGAGATGTATGTAATGCATTGAACATACTTAGGAAAAATATCATAAAAAACTTCTTGAAAGTGTTATCACAAGTCTACTATTATCACAAGTACACAATCTTCTACATTCCTTATATATATATACAATTTTACCGTAGCCCAACTTCATTTTCTTAGGACTTTTTTTTCTTTTTAAACCATAACTTTAGGTGGCCAATTATCGTAATACATCATAAGATGCAATGCATGTTAATGTATATAAAAACTCTTGGTGTTGTTATAACCACTCTATTCATCCATCAAGAAATAAACTAGGGAATGTCATGTCAAATAATCCTTCTATGTTGTAGTCATTAATTGGTGGAGCTTAATATGTTGCCAATCGATCATATCAATTGACTTGTTATCCTTATTCTCCACAAATCTCCTCACTTCTTCTATTTTCGTTGTGATGAACCAAAATTGACAATATAAGATGAAGACTAATGTTGAGGCTCATCATCTTGTTTATCAATCATATTATTATTGCTTTCCCTTTATAGTATATATCATCAATATTAGATTGCAAAAATTGTAGGCTACTAGAGATCTATTTCTTCCTCTAGAAATTACATGATTAAATAACATCTAGTTCCACATTTCTATAATATCTATCATATCAATCTAAATTGTAATGCAATAAATGATCATATTTTTACATAGCAATCATAATATTTATACTAGGCACTATTTGTGCTCAAAGTTGTATGCTTCCAAATGCCTAAAGATAGGTTGCTTCCTAAATGCCAAGGGTGTCAAGCTCAAGACAAAATACCTTTAACATATGATCAGGAAGGGGAAACTATGGACCAATTTGCTAACATAGGTAACTCATCTTTCAAATTTAGGATCTATTGGGCCAAAGGGGGTATTACTTGAGGTGTTGTATAATATAGCTATTAGAAATTAACATCATCCTTGAAACAAACCATACCTAGTGCATAGAACACTCCTAATTGTCTATTAGTAAATATCTATATGTTGGTTTGATAATACGAGGGTTCTACACCTTCACATAACAAATGAATGACCATGTAAAGAGTTTTAAAATATTGCTTGAATAACCCTTAATAATATTACATACATCTAGACATGTAAGTTCATAAAACATAAAAAACACAATATAAAATAAGACTGATTTTTATGCATTTTGTGTATGTTGGTGGGATAGGAGTTTGAGCATAAAGAAGATGGGTGCCTTTATCCATCAAGGGCAATAGAGTTGTATTTTTTATGATCCAATGGGAAACACCAAATGAAACCTACTCTATGATACCTTAAGATAACAAAAAGATTATACCTCTAGATTCCATACATAAGCTAGGCTCTATGCATGCAAATAAGCAGATAGATGAATTTCTAAGACATCCAATTGAATCTATATCAGTTATCCATAAGAAAACCTACACATTTTTTGTGTTGTTTTTATAAGATGCCTTATAAAATCTTTACAAGGGTTTTGATACCTTCTAATTGACAAATTAGTCAAAATAACACTTGAATCAACAAATGTGATTAAGAAAGTCAACGAGATCTTTATAAATGCATAAAATACATATGGAGACATTAAAAAATGTGTTGTATTTTCACATTAAAAATATTCCATTCAAATTTGCAATATGATATTACACTTTGGGAGAAAACCCAAAAAGTTACAATGCAAAAAATGCCCTATACCCATTGTTTGAGAGGAACCCTTATGGTTTGTAACCTCTTCCCTTTTTGTTTCGACTCTATAAGGCTTTTTCCATCTCTTAGTTTAATTAAAAAAATGAGTATACATCTCTTTCCATACCATCACACAATCTTGGAAGAAGAACCAAGGTCTTATGCACTTTCATAAGCTAGCCATGCCTGCTTGCATCATCTTCACATGACCATGCGCTTGGAACCATGCTTTTGACATCAATAACCCTACATTGTGTACACAAATTGTCTCAAAGAAGTCCATAGATAGTAGAAGATGTGTGAAATCTATCCTCCATATAGTCATAACCATTGCCAAGCCATTAATGGTGTTATGGGTCCTATAGGGAAATAGAAAGCCTTTTCATTAGTTGCTTGTGAAAAAATGATGAAAACATGAGATTGCAATCTTTGTGTGCAACATAAGGGAAAACCGTGAAATCTAAAAGATAGATTATCTAAAATAGGCATGAGGTTCATTGGGAACTAAGTTTATCAATTCCATTAATGAAAAACTAGAAGTCTTCATCCATCATTGATTCTATATGTGAATTTGCATCCTTGAGATGGATGGTGGTATTTTAGGTGGGAATGACTTGGAGTAGTTTCAGGGTAAAATCAAATCATTAATGGAGTCTTGGGGAATTCAAGGGAATGGTTGAGGTGAACAAGAGGAAATATGGAAGTTTTATGCAAGTTGAGAGGTGAAAATGAGGAATGCAAGATTTTGTTGTGGGACTAGACATGAGGTTTGGAAGTCCATTGAAATTGTATAGGAGGGGTGAAAATACATGGAAAAAATATGGATAAATGTGGGACAAGAATGCAAAATTAGACAAGGGAATAAAATATCCATATTAAAAATTGGGTGTTTGGAGGTCAGCTTGAATTTTGCACAAGAAGAAAAAAGTGGTGAAATGCATTGAGAGCTTTATGAGAAATCAATGAGGATATAGACATCAAGATGAAACATTTGAGCGAAGGTCTAGAGGTCTAATGAAATTCCATGTGGAAATTTTGGAAGGACTAGATATGTTGCATTCTAGTGTGGAATTGGAGGTGGGAACTAGATATTAAGATGAAAGTATAGAAGTCCAATAAAAATCCACAATTGGGTGGAGATGAGCAAGTTGAGGGTGCAGGGAAAACATGCAAAAATGAAGGAGGGAAGCGATCATAGGGAGAAAGACGAAGTCCAAACCCACTTCAAAACTCTATAAAAGTGATGAAAATGAAGATTTGTAGGGATGTGAGAAAGGACTTGGTAGGTCAAGACACAAGGATGAGTTTGGATGTCCATCAAAATCTTGTAAAAAAGGGGAAGTAAGGAACAATGAATGAAAACATGATCCCATGAGTCATGTGGAGATTTCATGCATAGAAAAAAGGTTAGGACATGATATTTGGACAAGCATAAATGTTTGGTAGTCCCCTAAAAGTTTGCAACTTTGCAAAAAGTGATGAAAACTACCCGAGCATTCCCAAACTCTACATTTTATTGGATTTTTGCAACTTCTAGCATATGATGAGGACATGATGAAGAACAATACTTAAGCCATTTTGAAAAAGAGATACCCATTCAAAGTGTTCTCAAATTAGCATTACATGATGGGAAAAAGATCTAAAAACACAAAAGGTGTGGAACTCAAGCAAAATTTTGTACTACTAAGTTTGGCTCCAACAAGTACTAGATCTTCTCATAATTAAAGTGTGAAGATTAGATACTCATCAATATATACATAATGTTATTGAAGTTATAACTTATGTGCCCTATATACTTGTACTAACCACCTCAAGCATGGGTAACTTGTATATTGGATTTACCCTAGAAATAAGCATCTCCTTAACTTGAGTAAGTACATATGAATGTAAGGTTGCTCCCTAGGATTCATGTTGTTTTATTTAGACAATCAATGTCCATTTTGTTGACATATGCACCTAGCTTAAGAAGGCCCTACATTTAATTGATTAAATTTATTGCACAATATGTCTCTCAATAAATAAAATACATTTAAACAATAGGTAGTTAATCTATCCTATCACAAAAGTCTTTTTATCTTTCATGTAATGTATGATTGAGTTTAACTTGGAGATGACAAGCACCATATGATGTAGATGAAACTCCATCATTGATAGGGGTTTCAAATAAAGCCAAGAAGTTGGATCGACATATAGGGGACATTTTGAGCTTCCAAAACTCTTGACAAAAATGAGTACCTATTTAGGATTGAGCTCTCGAACCTAAATTTTTAAAGCATGTACCCATTTCTAATTACATAATATTTTAGAATGGGTACACATTTTAGAGCGAGTACATGTTTAATAAATTTTGAAATTTAAAACCCATGTCTTTGCATTTGTTTTAGGCTTGGAAACCCATCCTTTAGCCTTGGACCTATAAGTACAATGTCATGAAAACATAGAGAAAAATTGAATTTGGCATATGGTTGACAACTATTTTTTTCAGAATTATTTAATGAAATTAAAACCCATTATAGATGACAATGTCTAGTTTTCAAGCATGTAGTTTTTTAATGATTGAATTGTTTTTAATATTTTTAATTAATTTATGAGGAAATTGGTCCATCAACTTGAAATGTTAGTTTTTTGTATTTTTAGTAACTTCTAATTTTTTAAGTTTCTTATAAAAATTATGACATCAATCTACACAATTCTTTACACAATGAAAAAATTTCAAAAAATGATTTAACTTACATTATAGTGGCCATACACGATGGGTTTTAAAAAAAAAACAATTAGAGCCAATAAATAATAATAATAATAATAATAAACATTTGGAAAAAATTATGAAAAATATCCTCATCAATCTTTAGTATATACACATCTTTCCCCCAAAAGGAATTTTAGAAAGATAATTTTATTTATGTCAAATTATAGTGGTTGTACATGTGCATGGTACGGTCCTAGAAAAGTCTTTTTAAATTGGTTTTGAATATATTCCTATTAAAAATTAATTTGTACCATCTGGGTATTAGAAACAAATACATATTTGAAAACTAGACTCAAATTACTACATTTCATATCACTATAATGTTGCAAGATTTTATGTGTAAATGCTCCAAATTTTCAATCCAATAGTGACAAATTTTGAAAATAAGGAAAAATACTTTCACTTTTTGAACATTTTTTAGACCCAACTTCTTGCACCTACCCTTTCCATAAATGTAAATTTTATTTTAAATACATCCATCCACATATCGATGTATTCATCCAAATCTTTTCATGTACAACCTCTTCATCACAAGAGTGAAAACAAGTTTGCTTTGCTACTAGGAAGGGCTAGCTTCATCTAGATGTGGACAAGAAACACATTTTGGTAATGAAAACTAATTTTCCTTTGTCCCTTATTCTCACCAACTATTATGGTGAATGTGACACTTCCATAGGAGTGCAAGATGAATTTAAAGTTTTTCCTTAACATGAACTATAATTAGCATTATGTTGCAATAATTATCTATGAGTAGCAACATAAATTCCATGAACCATGTCTAGATTCTCAATATGTTATGGAAGATTAAGATCATACATAGTATCAAATGAAATCATTATGTTAATGCCTAACAAACCAATATTCATATAATTTTGGGAGGGAGGTATTCAAGTTGTAGGAGGAGGAATGCATAAAATGAGTACTATTTTCATTGGACATGTATTCATTATTCACCTTGTTGGAGACCAATGTCATAGATATATCATTCTCTTGAATGTCTCTTATGATTTGTGTTGCTCTTTGTCTTCTTAGATGATAATTTCCCTTCACCTATTTATATCTTTACTCCTAGAAGCATACAAAGATTGACATGTGTTATGCAAAAATTTCATTATTCTCAACATCTACATCAACAAAAATAACTATAATATTATTTTGGTTTGACTCACCTAACTCTTTAGACAAGGGATTTATTGTGTCCCTTGTGATAGCATCAAGAAATGCAATTGTAGGAGATGAGTGCATATAATGTATTTTATCTAGAACATCCAAGATTGCATCATTCACCCTATTTTTTAACATCATGCCTTTGAACTTCTATTTACCTTCTCTTCAAGTCAAAAAATTAGTTGTAGGCCCCAAAATTTCCAATAAAGATAGCCTTGGCCTTAAATGCTTAAGTATTATGATGGGTAACTCCAGTGGGAAGTCCCTTATGGTGGATTCCAAGACCCCTTTTTCAAAAGGGCTAAGGTTAAGTCAAGGGATTTAACTAATTTCTGAGTCTTAGAATCTAACCCCAAGACAAAGAAGGTTGAAGCTTTTGGTACTACTCCTCATAAATTTATTCCTTTTAAACATGTGAAACCCAACATAGAGAATGACACTAAATCTAGTAAAGGAATCCCATTGAGAGTTATAGTAGAGAAGGATATTATTATCCAAGTTGATATTTAGTCCGCCACCCCAAGTCCACTCTTATTTCCTCTCTTAACTTTCCTAATTCAAGGGATTTAGATAGTGAAAACCTTGTAAGGTTGGGGACCTTGGGAAATTCCAATAAGGGTGGGAAACTCTTTGTTGGGCATCATAAAATGGGTGATTAATGAGAACAAATGGATGAATAAATAACTAAGGACCCAAAATTTGAGATATTAAAGGAGAAAAAGGGAAAATGATAAGTTCAAGGAAGTTGTCGCTAGCTTAGAGACTAGGGTGGGATGGCTTGAATAGGAGTTGCAGAAGGCGAAGGGTAACTAGGAGGAAGTAGGGCTGAAAAGCCATCTAGATATAATTAGCACTAGGGACTTTGTTGTTAACAAAAAAAGAGAAAACACATAGATTCACAAGATGGTGTAAGTAAGAGGTCTAGAGGATAAAAGAAAAAGTAAGGTGCAAACACTGAGGAGATTGAGGAGGATTATTATCTCTAAAAGTGCAAGCCTTATAAGAAGACTAGGAGGTCACAAAAAGCCTCAATTGGGGCTACTTTGTTTTCCCTTTGGCTAATTTTTGATTGACCCCACTTAGGCTTTTTGTTAATTATTTCTCAATTCTTGTAAGTCATGTGTTGGTTTTAAGGCCTGCTATTATGTATGTTCTAGCCCTTTGTTTACTATTATATCTTTTGAGACTTTGTTGAAGGTTATGGATCCCTTTCAAAACCCTTGATTTTATCCTTATAAAAAAAGATTTACTAAAATCTAAAACCTTCTCTAACTTTCACATCTCTTTCACAAACAAAAAGCAGTCTAATTAATCAAATAAATCCTTTAAAATAAAATAATCTAACTAAAAAACCACTCATAAGATTCAATTTATCCAAGGCACAAAGCAAATTAAATGGTTGAAAATAGTCATTAGGAACTTGATTGAAACTTTCTCGTCTCTTCCTTCAACTTGTGGAACTCTTTAATGGTGAGTATGGTGGACTAGCTTAGTTGGAATTGCTAATCTAAATTCTTTTAGTGGTTGTACTAAGGCGGGTAAGAAGTAAAAATGGAGGATTTGAAATTACTAGTTTGTCACAAACTTAAGTTGAAGCTAGAGTTGTTTTATGTGAAAGTCTAAACCCCTCTAGTGATGAAAAAAGAGGTATTTATAGGAAAATAAGAGTAAGTTTAGGTTTTGAGGTGGAAACAAAGAAATTGCTAATGATAATTCACCTTGGAAAAATTCCAACTTTGAGTTAAAATGTGTCAAAAATAAGAAGCTTGGTCATGCAAAGACTCACACTAGAAGAAGAAATAATTGTTTTCCCCTTACAACAACAATTCTTTTGTTGGGGAAAACCAATGAATTTAGAGGAAAACTCATAATTTAAAGCAAAAAAAAGGTTTCTTAACAAAAAAAGGCATAAGTACATCTTGTAGGTGACCCAAGTTAGCAAAAGGTGACAAGTGGAAGCTTTTGAGAGGACGCCAAGGAATTTTCACCATGGAGAAATAAATTAAAGGTTGAGTTGTATGAATTTCATGCCATGTAGGGTCACGAGTTGAATTATTATATCCTCATCAAACTATCATGTATGCATGTTCATTTTAAGCAATTACAAATTTAGAAACTTAAATTTCACCCATTTAGATCTATGCATCACATATGAAATTTCCAAGAACAATCAAATTCATGGAACTTTGGATTATCATTAAACCTATGATGCTTGTAATTGTACCATCAAATTCTAAATGCAACTTAGTTCAAATTTCATTGTTCTACCTCCAACATGTCTAAAAAGTTGTGATTCTGAACTATTCAAAATTTATGATCAAAACAATGAACAATTATCTATTCAACCATAAAAAAAAATTCATTTCTCATTTTTCTAGGTTTCCCAAATTTTGTTACATGATCTATCATAACCCTAAATTAGGTTAATTGATTGCCATATTAATAAAAATTATCCTAATTTTAGTAAAGGAATAATTATATTTCTTAACAAAGAGGATGTTTATAAAAAGTAAATGTGTGGGAGAAGGGTAAGACAAGCATAGTCATGTTTGACATTTGAAGAAGGTTAAGGCTTTTTTTTTTAGTTTAGGAGGACAAGCCAAGCTTTTGACTTCTACTTTTGCTTTTTATCCTCAAGACATTTTATCAATTGGAGGAATGCATGCATGCTTGTGTTTGGTTTGTTGCATTGGCATCTCATATGATCACAATAATGTCCCTTGCTACACTAGTGCCTCGTATTGTCACAATGATATCTTCCACAATTGTGATAATGTTTGTTCCATTCAACTATGGTAGTGTCCTCTATTGTCATGCAATCTACACTTGCAAATAAACCTTGTGATTTGAAACAAAATGTCACTTTGAGCATGTTTAGGGGTTTGCCTCAATCAAAACCCTAAATTTAATTTAACAAGATCAAATTTAGATGCATTGAGAATGTGCAATTCAATGAATGGGTGTTGCTACAATACTGTGTCTCACTTTTGGGATGTGTTGTTTTTTGCCTGAAATCACTATTTTTAGAAAAACTAATGATTTAAGTTTTGAGAGGCTCCATCTAAAGGGTTTTAATTGAAGAGGGATAGATAATACCCCCTTAGATAAAACCCCCTTGGATAGAACCCCTATATTATTAAATCATACCCACAATGGAATCTCCTTCACAACTATCAAAATGTTGGCAAAAAACCATTTTTTCTTTACCTTTTGAGGGATTAAATAACATCATTTAAAAATTATATTTTTCAAGATTATAGCCCTTGAAACCAGCTTTCCAACAAGTATAGGTTTGATATATTTTCATTTTATCATGTATTTAATTTTCAATTTTTACTAAACATAGGTTTTTCTCTAAACATCAAGCTCTTTGTTGTGTAGAGGTGGAAAAATAGTAAACCATTGTAATTTTTTTTCAAAAAATACCCATTCCCTAGATATTGATTTCCTTGTTTTGCCCAAAAAATAAAAATTGGATTTTGATATATACACAAAAAGTTAGGTTGTACAACACACATGTATATCCAAATTATAGTTACAATGACTTAAAAAATTAATTTAAAAAAAAAATGCAACAAAAAATTATGAAAAAATATATTTTCCCTAGATGTTGATGTTGAGAATCTATATTCCAAAAATTAGAATTTAATCTTTTATAGAAAAAAAGTTATGTTGTACGACACAAACGTTATTTTCTGAAAATGTTGTTTTCTGTCTAAAACCAGTTATTAAAGGAGATGTTGAAAGATTCATGATTTATTTCAAAAAATTTGAAAAAAATAATATTTAGAATTTACACATAAATTTCCACAAATCACTAGTTCACATCATCTTCAAATTCTTTACGGTTTAGTTGCTATAGATCTTAGAAGATGAAGATTTAGTTAAAAGTATTGATGTAAATGTCCATCTTGGGCAAAAAGTGAGACACAATATTGTGATTTCACCCGAATCCTAGATAAAATAGATATTTGTAGCTAGAAAATACTGTTGAAAATGGAGATAATTATGTAGCTTAATACTTTGTAAAACTATTAGATTGTAGATCTAATTAAGTCTTATGTCACAATTAATTATGTATGGTTAATCTGTTTAGATTCATTTTACCAATTATAGAAGTAGAAAGAAGATTGTAGAAGAATAAGACCAGAAGATAGAAGTACACAACATATATCATGGAGAAACCCTTTCGGGAAAAAACTCCACCACCAGAATCAATAGTGCTTGTATTATTTAGCGTTAGAACAAGATTCCAATAATTCTTTATCAATCCCTGCTTGAGATGCTTCTTTTTCCTTCAAAAATTCTTCTTCACAACCTGCAATAAACTCTCATGTGTCCAAGCATGAATCCACACACTCTGTGCCATGCTTCACAAAAGTACTCTCTTAGAACTCTCTTCAACTTGTTGCAATAAATAGACAATTGTGAACATTGTAAACTCCAAAGAGCTGACAATTGCAAGATGATAAAGCTCCTCACAAATATCTACGCCATTCTTGTGCAAGTAGAGTTCTTCCATGAAAAACAATGTCAAACCAAGTCCATCAATTTGGGCGTCCCAAACTGAAGTCTTAACTCAACATTGATTATGAAGATATATTGTACGCTTCTCCTCAAAGTTGGTGCCCAAGAATGGGCCCACTTAACCCAACCTTGTAAATATCTTCTTATGCAAAAGGTGTTAACTCCAAGATGCCAACTTGGGCGCCCAAGGTGGGTCTGATTCAATCTCTATTAACTGAAACATATCTCTCCATCAATTCATGCAAACATGATGCATGATTGATCATCCCCGCTTAACTGAATGTAGCCACATGTTATTTGTCATGCAACTCAAGTCAACTAAAGTCAACTAACATGAAACTCAAACTAACTGCATGCAACTAAAGATAATTGAACCATAACTAAACTAAACTGAACTAAACTGATACTGAATTGAATTGAACTCTATGCATGTAAACATCAATCCCTAACTTCTAGGATTTTTACATGCATTATTGAAGTGTTATCTTTTCTCTAAAAAGTTAACTTAACTCAAGGTGGGTTCCACCTTCCATGTGGGTGCCCCATGTGCTCCTATTTTGTAGGAGCTCTTCTTGGGCATCCCCACATGTTCCTATCATTTAGAATTAATTACAAATGTCAATTTACATGTTCATTTCATTCAAATTCAATCTTTTTCTAATCCTAGTGTTGGGGAACACTTTCCAAGGACTTAAGAGATACATGAAATAATGTTTAGGATTGCAATTAAATGGCATCCTATTCCCAACATTCTCCCACTTGACATTATACATTGCAATTATGCTAAACAAGGAATCATTCTTTTAAATCAAATACAGGACTCAAGGCCAATGGCCTTCTTGTACCAAGAACCAATACCTTTTCCCAAGTCTCTGTAACCATTTCTTATGTCACTGAAACCTGCACCAATCTATTCATGAACACAAGCATCAAATTTAAATGATAACAAAAGACTTTGAGTGACTGCCACACTCATACCAAATTGGGATAGCAACCATAGCAAGTTGCTAGCTCATTCAAAACTGTCATAGGTAGAACTTCATGCTATCAACATAGCAACCCAAAACTACAAACAAGTCCCTGTATATCCACCATCCTGCAAAATAAGACTCCAAGGTAACAACACACATAAACATGCGATAAAAAACCTCTAAAGTAACTCACTGTAGTAAAGTGTAACTAGTCCAAGAGAGGTGCCCCTCTCATACATAACACATATACCTTCTAGAACTCTCATTGCACAGGTAATGTCAAATTTGAAAACAAGATCACAACATTAACAAGTCCTCCTATAGCACTTCACATAGAGGATGTGGCTAGCTCCTCTATCATAGTGTCAAAGAAGCATACAATGATATGCAAAATACATCTCTCATAACACAAGAACCTTCAAGAAGAAAATTATTCCCACAAAGAGAGAACCTGCAAATCAAACCATGTTCTTATACCACACTAACATGTGCCAAATTGTGTAAAGTAAGATCTCCTTCAACACTCCCAAACTAAAAGGATATCAACATCTAACCATTCAAGTTATAATGAAACATGGCAGAACTTAGATATAAACCTCTCACAAAAAGTAGATCAAACTTAGCCAAACATTCCCACAACAAAAGGGAATATGCCCAAAGCCACTAACTATCTCTCGTACCTCTCCTACCCTAATCCTCAGAACTAACTCGAGTTCAAAATTGTAAGGAGAACAATGGAAATACATAAAATCATGCATCTACTTCTCAACAATGCATAAGAGAATTCAAGATACATCTTAATAATGCATCTAATAACCAGGTGAACAACACCTCTTAGATCATTTTACCTACTGAGTAGACCAAGAGTGGGATACAAGATTTTCTTGTGCATACAATAGACAACCTTCTCATCAGGTCTATGATGGACTCATATCCATTTCTAGGTGTAGGCTTCTCGGTCTTTTACTTCTTAGTCTTTTACTGTTGAAAAAGCTTTTCTTACAAGTAACCATTCCAACATATATCTCTTAACATAAGAAATATCCGACCTAACCCAAGTCTCTCTAGTGTCCATGAGCACTCACTAATCAATCCATGCCAACTTCAAATGCAAATTGCATAATCATGAAGCTCCAAGCAAATGATTAATACTCAAAACTAAAAAGAACTACATCCTTCCAAAGGAAGAACAATAACACCTTTACAAAGACTCTAAGGGTCCTCCATGAAACAAGATATTAAAACCTCTTCAAATCACATTGAAGATAACCATATCCTACCAAAGCTCCCACTGAATTGTGATACCGAGCTATACATGGAAACAATATAAACATTAAACCATCACTGTAAAAAAAACTCCCACTGCAACATGTAACCAAGTTGTCCATGACATCGTGATAACCATGTCTTGAATGAAGATCATCCATACATGCAAAACCATAGGCTCAAAAACCATGAGCTCCAAAACCATGTGTTAAAGACCACTAAAGGTTAATCCACTAACTCTAACCCAAGAACTAGTTTAACCCAACTGCCCTCCCCTTACCACCTGGGAGAACTCCTCTCTTACCAGGCCTTTCCTTTCAGGGATTGAGCAAGCCATACCAGGTCTTACAACCATCAGCCCAAATACATTGTAACATACTTCTTTTACAAATCTGCAATAACACAATAGTAAAAGCTCCCACTACAGCCAAAAAACCTTCAAACTTTTAAGAGAAAGGTGCCCCAAACTCTACCTAACCGTTAGCTTTGATACCAAATGTTGAAAATGGAGGTAATTATGTAGCTTAATACTTTGTAAAACTATGAGATTGTAGATCTAATTAAGTGTTCTTTGTCACAATTAATTGTGTATGATTAATCTATTTAGATTCATTTTACTAATTGTAAAAGTAGACAGAAGATTGTAGAAGAATAAGACCAGAAGATAGAAGTGACAACATATAACGTGGAGAAACCCTTTCGGGAAAAAATTCCACCACCAGAATCAATAGTGCTTATATTATTTAACTTTAGAACAATATTACAATAATTCTTTATCAATCCTTGCTTGAGATGCTTCTTTTGCCTTCAACAATTCTTCTTCACAACCTGTAATAAATTCCCATGTGTCTAAGCATGAATCTACACATCATGTGCCATGCTTCACAAAAGTACTCTCTTAGAACTCTCTTCAACTTACTGCAATAAATAGACAATTGTGAACATTGTAAACTCCAAAGAGTTGACAATTACAAGAGGATAAAGCTCCTCACAAATATCTACGCCATTCTTGTGCAAGTAGAGTTCTTTCGTGAAAAACAATGTCAAACCAAGTCTTTCATCAATTTGGGCGCCCCAAACTGAAGTCTTAACTCAACATTGATTATGAAGATATCTTGTAAGCTTCTCCTCAAAGTTGGCGCCCAAGAATGGGCCCACTTAACTTAGCCTTGTAAATATTTTCTTATGCAAAAGATGTTAACTCCAAGATGCCAACTTGGGCGCCCAAGGTGGGTCTGAGTCAATCTCTGTCAACTGAAACATATCTCTCCTTCAATTCATGCAAACATGATGCATGATTGATCATCTCCACTTAACTGAATGTAGCCACCCGTTATATGTCATGCAACTCAAGTCATTAGCATGCAACTGAAGTCAACTAACATGCAACTCAAACTAACTACATGCAATTGAAGATAACTGAACCATAACTGAACTAACTGAATTGAACTGATACTAAACTGAATTGAACTCCATGCATGTAAACATCAATCTCTAACTTCTAGGATCTTTACATGCATTACTGAAGTGTTATCTTTTTTCCAAACAGTTAACTTAACTCAAGGTGGGTTCCACCTCCTATGTGGGCGCCCCATGTGCTCCTATTTTGTAGGAGCTCTTCTTAGGCGTCCCCACAAATTAATTACAAATGTCAAATTACATGTTCATTTCGTTCGAATTTAATCTCTTTCTAATCCTAGTGTTGGGGAACATTTTCCAAGGACTTAAGAGATACATGAAATAATGTCTAGGATTGCAGTTAAATGACATCCTATTCCCAACAAATGCTTCAATAAAATTTCACAATAACAATGCCTATTATATTTTATTATTAATTTACTACTTCTAAATACCTATATATTATCTATATACTTTTATAATTCATTCTTTTAATCCCTATATTTAATAAACACTATTTCTAATCATTTAAATCTGAAAAAAGAATAACATAAAAAAAAAAAAAAACCATTACAAACACAAACCTTATGTCTAAGTGACACAGCCACTAATATACCAAATAATATTTAAAAAAAAAGCATTTAATACTATCTAACCAAAAGACTAAAATGAATGCTAAACAAGTTCAACGTAAACAATTTCTCTCTCTACTCTTGAAGTCTCATTCCCAAAGTTTGACAATATCCACCGCCCATTTGATCCTCCAACCCATTACTATGGAATGTTTGTTTGACAACTATTTTATTTTTAATTAAAAAGGTATTTATAAATATTTATTTGACCAACAAATATTTAAAAAAATAAAATCAAAAGGCATGTGTATAGCACTTTCAATTTTGATATTTGCCTCTGCCACCGCGGAAGGAAGAAAAAATAAAATAAAAAACTGGAGGTTATAAAAACAAGGGTTAAACAAAAGGCCGGTCACTTTTTCAAAGCCGTGTGGGGTTGAAACTCGTCATGATCTTAAGATTCTCAACCCCTGGATAGCCATTTATTCGCAATCCTTTTTCACGTTTTAAATAAGTTGGTGGCAATGACCGGAATTTGGGACAATGCATGCAATCATTGCGAATATTGAATGTCTGGTGATATTTTTAACAAATAGTTGCAAATCTGATACGGTCATTTTGATACGCCTCCGATTTCAACAGAATCGTCCGCTAAAATATAGTGTGGGGGGACCGTGCAACTGCTACAAGTACAGAGTGTGACACTACGTCCAAATACGAGCGGGAGAAAGAGAGAAGGCAAAAGATTTTGTGTTTCAAGGGAAAACCGAGCAGCAATGGCAAACGTGGCTACATTTAACGGAGTTTCAGCGCAGCAGGATGATTACGATAAAGCGGCTACAGATCTGGAGGCGTCGGAGGGCACGGCTCATCTGATAAGTCGTGGTATGCTTAAGCTACAGCAAATGCATTTCAATTAAGTTAAAAATTCGTTTTATTGTTTACAGATTTGTATTTGTGGAACGCTTTGCAGATCCGTGGTATCAAGTGGGGTTTGTTCTGACGACGGGAGTGAACAGCGCGTATGTTTTGGGATATTCGGGGATAATAATGGTGCCCCTCGGCTGGATCGCAGGCACTTTAGGGTTGATTGTCGCCGCTCTCCTCTCTTTCTATGCAAATGCCATTCTAGCGCGGCTCCATGAAACGGGAGGCAAGCGGCATATTCGATACCGTGACCTTGCTGGTCATATCTATGGTACAAAGTTTCATCCTTATCTTCATTTCTGCAATTTCAAGATTCACTTTTTAGGTTTTAGTCAGTGATAATGGTAGGACAACTCAGGTTTTCAATGCACTAGAAATAGTATCAATATGGCCAAATTAAGTTCAGAAAATTGTTGATAAATCAGACGTACTTTGTCGATAAGAACGACAAGTGTACGAATAAAATAAACTTCTATAAAAGTGCGAGCAATAATAGGACGAGTTGATTACGTGCAGTATTAGGTTTCAGTAGCCTAACTGCTGTTCTGGACGGCGTGCATGCCGTCCAACTCCAAAAATAAATTTACATCTTCCAGTACCTGGTAATTTGAGGGGGACTAAAATTTGATGGCCGTATGGCTGTATTTAACTATTTATGTCGAGAGGTGTATAGTGGCATCCATAAAATCAAAAATCTGTGTCAGGAAAAACTCTTCAATTTGAATTTGACGTGCAATTGGTACTGTTTTGCTTTGTTTTTCAATTTCAATTTGACTTGCAATTGACACTGTTTTGCTTTGTTTTTAAGCTGTTTTAAATCTATTATTTTTAGTATTATTTTTAAACTAGATAAAATAAAACTCATCATTCAAAGAAAGTGCAGATAGAGGTACTCAAAATCTTTCAAATAGACATAAGAAAAATAAAAAATACTTGTTCCATACATGTTAATACATTATATTATAAGAAAATGTAGGCAAAGGTTATAGTTTTGTCTTTATATCAAATCAAATAAAAGAGATTTGATGAAACAAAAAAATCAAATCAAAGAGATTTGATGAAACAACAAAATCAAATAAAAAGATTTCATGGAACAAAAAGAACAAATAAATAAATAAAAAATATTTTTGATCACAAAGATAAATCAATAAAAAAAAGAAAATTAGAAAATGATAACTCTATATTTTATATATATTAGTTTTAAAACAATATCATATGAAAAGGAAACTTTTAGATGGACTGTAATTGTTTAGTATATTCTAAACATTTTAAGATGAACTGGATTTTTTTAAAAATAAGATAAAAATTTGCTTGGCAGGCAGGGTCGTCCATCAAATTTAGGCCTTAATTTGAATACCTTTAGTGAATATATGCACCTTCAATGACCATGATCATTAAACAACTTAGCTGGAATTAAAAATACATTTGTTAAGGACAGAGCTTAAACAGAAAGTACATCATGTTTTTTCTTTATTTTATTTTGCATGTATTTTACGGTTTAAATTGAAAAAATAAATTAAATCTTGAGAACTTAGATTTTATATATTTATTAGAGGTTATTTTTAAACAAAAAATTATTATTGTTACTCGGTTTTTAAAATATAAAAGTAATGTATATATAATTAAAATAATAAAATAATATTTTATAAAAATATATATTTTTATTATTTAATATGATCAATTATTTAATATTAATAATATAATACATTCAATAATTATTAATTCATATGGATATCTTAAATATATTTATTTAAAACATATCTGAAAATATCAATGAGTTATTATATTTATTTAAGAATTATTTTATGTTATTTATATTATTTATTTTATTTTTATTTGAAAAGTTACTTTATTTTTTATTTTATTTGTATTATTAAGAATTATCTTGTTATATTTATTTAAAAGAATTTTTTCATGTTTTTAGTTTTTTTAAAATATATGTGAATTTTTTAATTTTTTTTAACAGACTGGGTGCTATACATAATCTTGACATAAAAAATTGATTTTATTAATGACTAAAATATAAAGTGATAGACAATGAAATTTTGCAACTTTCAGTAAAAAAAAATTTGACACATACAATCAGTTTGAAATTTCAGACCAACTCAAACCATGCATGACATTTATGTCTCATTCTAGGTTAAGTCATAGTTGGGATTTAATTGAGTTTAATTTTACTTTGAACTTTTGGTAGGTGTGTAATTGAGTTTTATTTGTCAATATCTTAGCTTCTTTGTATCATTCTTAGTTAAGTCAGATTTGAGATTTAATTGAAGTTTTATTTATTTAACTTTGAACTTTTGATAGACTGAGTTTTATTTGTAGTACCTTACCTTCTTTATCTCATTCTAAGTTAAGTTAGACTTGAGATTTAATTGAGTTTTATTTAACTTCAAACTTTTGGTATGGATGCAACTGAGTTTTATTTGTAGTTCCTTATTTTCTTTATCTCATTCTAGGTTAAGTCAGATTTAAGATTTAATTGAGTTTCATTGAACTTCAAACTTTTAGTCAGGATAGTTTTATTTGTAGTACCTTACCGTCTTTGCAATACAAAATTCACTAGATATATATGAGTGTAAGGATAAATTACTGAAGTTTGGACATTTGAAATGTTACATATTCAATTTCTGCTGTTCAAATTTAGATATTTGAAGTGTTTGTATTCAATTTCCTTCTAAAATAAGAATAGAAACTTTCAATGCCAACCTCTCCAACTTTGATTAATATAAAAAAAATCTATTAAATATATTTAATAAATAAATAAAACAATAATATCAATTAAAAAAAATCTAAAAAAATTTCAACATCACCACTCATCGGCTATAACCTCAACTGTTTTCTTCCATTAATTTTTTGTTTTTAAATTTTCATCTATTCAACTTATCTTCATTAAGCTTTCTAATTTCTTTATTCATTTTTGGGTGTTCATTAAGCTTTCTAATGTCTTTATTTGGTCACCAAATATTTAACGGCTCCCGGTCTAACAAAAACACAGTAGCAGTTGAAGTGGAAGCAAAATACCCATAACAATCCTCCCATATATGAGAAAAGTATGCAGTAAATTGGGACAAAGAATTGTTGGCCGTTCTTTTCTATTTTACCCAACTCTTTATTTTTCTTTTTTCACACTTTTACAGTGCCCAAATGAGAAAATGTCAATCCGAAGTCATACCTTTTATTCACAATTCTGTGGGAGAAGGGTTCTGTATCAACATTAGATTGCTAGCTTAGGAAATTGTACTTTTAGGTCTAGGCCACCCAGATATAGGAGTTTCGAAAACATTGGATTATAAATAAAATTAAGGTGGTTGCTGTCGGTTACCTTAGGCTAGTTTGAAGACTCATTTTAGGTCTATTCTGACCAAACTTGCATCTTTAAACTCCATATCCAAATCTTGCTAATACGTTTTGCTTTCTCTTTTAAAATAAAAAATGTCTTCCCTTGAGGTCTTTGGGCCGGTTGATTTTCCATTTTAAGCAGGTAACAACCACTGGAGGTGTTAGAAAATGCTTTTACATTCATCAAACAAGAAGAGGAAAAGAGAAGACAGAGGAAAAGAGAGGAAGAGGAGCAGTTTCCGAGATATCAACTTGATGATGATTTCATTTTTTCTAAATTTGTTGTTCAATGTGCCTACATATTATGAACGGTACAGCATTTATTTCGTATCTCAATTTAAACTGTTTTTCATATTATAAAGGTGGAGTTTTGAAAAAGACCAAACCCTTATACAGAAACTAACTCAAATACAATATTAAAATCCAATAAATAACAATGAAGCTACAACATGGATCATCATCCCTAAGACTGTAAACCAGCAAGTACAATTACAATACAAACAACACAAAGACAACAATAAGATATCAATGAAACACATAGCTGAAACCAATTTCTGAAAACAGAAAACATTCAACCTAAGTTAACTCATAAAAAACCAACTACTACAAAGCTAGATAGGCAACTTAAACCATAACACTCCAAAATGCCTTGATTTCAATCAACTGCCATGCTAACCCTCATATTGACCCCACTTGTCCCTAAAATAAAAACACTGGTTGTGGTTTAAACTATAAACAAGAGGCTCCTTACTACAAGATATAAAATACAATACCATAGCCCGTTCGAATGGAGTTGATTTTTTACCAGCAGTATTGGTCACACACAATGCATGTTAAGTAAATTATGTATCTATTATTTTCATTGTCATAAAAGTGCTTAGTGTTGTTTGATGTTTCTCTTTCCTTGTGGATCTTATGTACTGCTTATGAATTGTTTCTTCTCTCGTATTGACAGGTAGAAAAATGTATTATCTTACATGGGCTCTCCAATATATCAATCTCTTCATGATCAACACGGGGTTTATCATTTTGGCAGGACAAGCTTTGAAGGTAGGTATCCAATGTCCCTGTGTCCCTGTCATCCCAAGTTCCTCCAGTTTTTGATATACGCTACTCATAAAACATGAAAATTTAAGTCACCTCTCCTGTATGTAAGGAATAGGAATCCTCGGCATGATGTTTGATCATCCATCTCTACTTTCTAGTTATTGATTTTTTTTTTCTGGATAGTAATCAATTATGTCGAGTCTTGCTTCTCAAAGAAGAAAGGCCATTTCCATCCCTAGTTTGCAAATATAAAGGGATTAAAAGGCATGGATCACAGGTTAAATACCATAGTTGCCGGGAGAAGCGCCTCCCCCCCTCAGAGACATGTCTTAGAGACCGGTACTGTCTCCGGAGACGTCTCCGGGAGGCTGGAGACTTCTGCCGAAGTTTCCCAAGTACCCTGCCGTCTCCTGCTGCAGAAAACGACGTCTCCTGCTAAAATACCTAAAAAAAATTTAAAGTTAAAAACATTTGAAACTTTAAAAATCAAAGCATAAAGTATTTGACATGTCTAAGAGTGATTAAATTATTGTTTTGAAAATTCAATGTCATCATATTTTCAGATTTTCTATAAATTACTAATTTTATTTTCAGATTTTCTATAAATTATTATTTTTTTATTTTTTATTTTTATTATTTATATTAAAAAAAATGGTGTCTCCAAGTACCCCTGTTTCCTATTTAAAAAAAAAAGGTACCGGTACCAGTCTCCCATACCAGTACCAGTTCCAGTACCAGTCTCGCGGCAACTATGTTGAATACATATTTGACACACACGCACCAAATGGATCAAACTGAGCAACGCACCTAGTGTATAGGTCAGAAATACAGGCATTGATTACAATGAATCACATATGAATATTCAATATAGAAAAACTGTGGGGATTGGTCATCAACATATGTGCTGGCAATCATAAGATCATATTTGATGCATTCATTACATTTTGATAGGCAAATTTTAATTCGCAGTGCTTACGCTTCAAATTGATTCTATGCAGGCAATGTATACTTCATACAGTAGTGAAGGCATGTTGAAACTACCATACTGCATCACAATTGCAGGGATTGTTTGTGGTTTGTTTGCATTTGGCATTCCCTACCTATCAGCTTTAAGACTCTGGCTAGGTGTTTCGACTTTCCTCAGTCTCATCTATATTGTTATTGCCCTCGGGCTATCCATAAAAGACGGTACCCTCTCACACTGACCTTTTTGAATTGAGTTTTGTTTATGCATGGCCACATGATAAACTTGCTTTCATTTTTCAACATTCCCAATTATTAGATGATGGAAACTAATGATTCAAATTACTAGGTGCTCATATCTTTACCAAAGAGTTTATCACTCCGAAGACTAGTTCTGAAAGAAAGAGTTTCACTTCGTGCTGATATTCTGTTACTCTTGATATTTAGGTATCAATAGCCCAGCAAGGGATTACGGGATTCATGGCTCAAAGACAACCAAAATTTTTAGCTCAATTGGCGCTGCAGCAAATCTTGTTTTTGCATATAATACAGGGATGCTTCCAGAAATACAAGTATTATAAGACTATCCTTTTCTTATGTTTGCTACTAAAAAAATCAGTGTTTACTTCCTTGTTGAATTGATAAGGTTTATGACTAATTGGGTTGTTTTTGTTATTGCTCTCAATTCATTCAACTTCCTCATAGTATTCAGACTTAATGGGTGGTTTATTAAATATTTCATTTTTTTCTTTAACCTCATTAAATGAGAAACACGGTATTCTTCTGAGATTTTAGGCAAAAATCTCTCAGCCATTTTGCAAAAATATAAATTAAAACATAAATTTAATTAATTAACTGGCTTGGTAAAGTGTTCGGTAAAACTAGTTATGTTCCGAGTAGGCTAGTACACATCATAAACCACATTTCAGGGCTATAAACAAGATGTCATTTTCAAGGTCATAGTTGGATCAGAACAATGAAAATGTTAAAACTCCCTCATTAGTTTCAATAGCAGAGTCAAGGCTTTAGCAAAGATGATAACAATGCCAAAGATGCAAACTTTAGTCATATTCGTATGCCTGAGTGTGTTTTGTTTCCAATTCAAATATGATTCCCAGATCTGCTATGTGCAATCCATTCTTCAGTTTTTTTGCTCTATTTCAAAGAAATGTGGCTTTCATAGCTTGTTAGTTCAAGAAAAATGCATTCAACTAAAACTTCTATATGTGATAATTCACGTCTTGAAAATAATTGAAAATTAGTTTGCTAGTTGTCTCTTTATGAAACATAATGATAATTTACATCTTCCGTTCATTAAGTCACTTCACCGTCAATGCATGAAGAAATTAGTCTACATCAAGCTGGTGGTTTATCTCAAGCATCTTTTCTGGAACTCATATGTAAAAATGTCCCATGACTTAATCACGATTGAACAACAGATATCGTGATAAAAATCAGTAGAGTTTTGTTCAATATGGAATTTGTAAATGATCTCTCCTCATCTGAAATGTACAAGAAGCACTACACAGAATGTACCAGCTGTAACCAATAAATGGAGGTTACTGTAATTAAGCTTAGTGCAGCAAACCGTTTTTTACACTAATGCTCATTGTCTTCATCTCTGTTTAAATTCTTGCTGCTAATAATCTTTTAAGCAATACGAGGGATTAGTTTCCTTTTTTAATCTTCTGAAAGCAGTGCTTAGTTTATTTGGTTGTGCCTTATGATACATTACCCTTAATGACAGTCAATAGAAACTAGACTTGGTACAGAAATCTGGCTTGCATTACCATTTTCCTGCAAATTTATGCCATCGCCTATTAGGGTATAACTTCTGCAGGTGAAAATGACTGCATGTTTCGACCACATATAATTTCACTCACACCTCGGTCAACTAAAATAAAAAAAGTTTCGAAACATGGGGTCATCTTCGTGCAGGGGCAAGAGAACATTCACTGAACATAAAATCTTGACAAATTGAAGTTATTGTTGTTTAATTACTCCTTGGCATGAGCTTTATTGACAACTGCAGAATTGATAAGTAGGAGGTATTTTCCACAGCGTGTCAAATTTTGATATTGCTATCAGGATTCAACCGTGTAGTTTTCGAGTCAAACTCATTGACCCATGTTTCATGAGTAGTGGTTCACAAGAACCCAACTCTCATGATAATGAATGGTCCACTTAGCACTCATTGCATCTAGGTAATGCTCACAGAGGTGAAGCACTGGGCCGTCCCGGGAGGTCATCCATCCCAGTATTGCTCCAGCTCAAGCGCGCTTAACTGCAGAATTACAGAATTACAGAAATACACCAGAAAGAATTGTTGCCTATGCGGGGCCCTTCAGGATTGTATTTCAGGAACAGACAGGTTATTTTATAAATACAGAGTGCTGTATTTTCTACTTTTGCACAACATATCTTTTGACCAATAGAAAAGGTCAACTTCAACTAAGTTTTAGAAGTTTTTCTTTATTGAAGTACCTGGTCATACATTCCGACCTTTTCCTAATGTACATATGCCTTATTTGTGAACATGAAGGGGCACTTTTGAATCTGTCTTAAGCGTATTGAGATGCATTTATAATTTTATATTGAATTCAGACTGAAATGCATGGCAATGGAATTGGGTGCAAACAAATTGAAGAAGGGCTTTGAACTATGTATTGCATGGTTTCTGACATCCATGTCTTCGCTAAAAGGAAATGTTTGGATTTTGCCAATGTGTGCAGATCACATCTCATGTGCTAATTAAGGGAGATGTACAAATTTGCTTACCACATTGCCTGATTAGTTAATTTAGGTTAGTAAGTCCTTTTTTATAATCCTAAACATGATAGCACTGGTTTGAATGGTGATTTTGGTCACAGATTGCTTGAACCAGGGCACCTTAGTCCATCAAAATAGAAACTTAGCATTTGTTTGCATGGAGAGTGAAGAGGTTGTGAGGGTTTGATTGAGGGTTTACCTAGGGTTCATGATGTTGCAGTTCAACTTTGTACTTTGCAAAGACAAATACCCAGTTTATTGCTGATTCTAACTTAGATCCTCCTGCTTCTCAATTTTTGTGTAATTATTTATTATGACTTCAAATGGCAGATATCACTGCAAGCAGATTTAATTTTCATAATATAGCAAATTTTCAGAAAATCAAGAAATAAGTGCATATTCTGTTACAATATGGCCTAATTAGATTTTTGTTCTAATTTTTTTCTGGCAGGCTACAGTAAAACGCCCCTATATAAAGAACATGCAGAAAGCTCTACTGTTCCAATTTACTGCAGGAAGTGTCTTGTTATACGCAGTTACCTTTGCCGGTTACTGGGCCTATGGTTCATCAACTGCATCATATCTACTGAATAGTGTACAAGGGCCCAAGTGGGTTAAAACTCTGGCAAATGCCGCTGCTTTTCTGCAGACTGTGATAGCCCTACATGTAATCAACTAAACCTTTTCGTTTACATGTTGGCAAATGTTTTCAGAATCCAGGTATTCACCAGGATATCTTTTAATGGTTATTTTCTGCCATTGAGCTGCTTTTTAACCTTTCAGCTTCAAAACATCAGGAATGATTTAATTTCACATGCATACATGAGGTTTGTTTGAATTCAAAAGTTTTAATGTAAATACCATGTTTTCTTTATTTATTAGTGTAACGTGACCAACACTCGTGGCTTAAATGGAAAGATTCACCAACTTCAATGATGATAACCACTTTTAACTAAATTCAACTCTGGCCTTGTTTAGGTCATCTCTGGTCTTGTCTTAGTTTTTATTAAGTATTTATTTGATCAAGTTATTTTTCTAATTTTTTTTGGATCAGTGTTTCAGATCAATCCAGGATATATATAGGATCACATTTTATGAAGAATCCAAATAAAAATTGACAAAGCTATGAAGTGCCGAAATAGAAATTAACAAAGCATAAATATAATTAAAATAAGAAACAACAAATTTTTTTAGAGAAACAGAATTCATTTGTCATTCTTTTGGGCCAAATTTAATAGATCTTACTATTTGTTTGAGATAGTTGTTTCTACAAATAAAATTAAGCTCAAAATAAAATTTCCAAGATTTGTGGTTTATAATTTGATTAAACTGGTTATATTAACATTATCTTTTATGGCAATGGTTGTCGCAGATATTTGCAAGCCCAATGTACGAATATTTCGACACAAGGTTGGGAAGAAGCAACGAAAGCATATACTCTGTATACAATTGGTGTGTAAGGTTGGGGGCCAGAGGGACATACCTGACAGTCAACACATTTGTTGCGGCAATGCTTCCATTTTTAGGAGATTTTATGAATCTAACAGGCGCAATCAGTACATTCCCCTTGACATTTGTGTTGGCAAATCACATGTACATCAGAGTGAAAGGGAAGAAGCTTAACACATTGCAAAAGTCATGGCATTGGGCGAACGTGTGGATATTCTTTGTGTTATCGGTAGCAGCAGCAGTGGCAGCGCTTCGCTTCATTGTGCTTGACTCCAAAACTTACAATCTCTTCGCTGATCTCTGACTATACCTACTCATTATCATATTATTCTTTTTCTGTATTTGCTTTCGTGTTGCCGCAAGTTGATCTGCAGGGAGGGAGGGAAATAGAAGCACCTCTGATTTTAGCCCTAGTGGGTACCCTGCATTTTAAAGATTTCATCTAAGTTGGTAGCACTGCCAATTTGTGGGATCAACAATAATTTATTGTTGTCATGTGTAATGGCCAGAGGATGCTATGTACTATAGGGGAGAAGACCCAATATCCGCCGGGGCTAACTTCACGCAACTGTAGAATTCAAACCGTACATCGAATTGAAAAAAAAAATTATGGGTTTTTTTCGCTCATGAGTTAAGTGCTTACAACTAAAGTTTCGGTTTCTGGGCAATTCGATCGAGTGCAGGAGTGTTGGATATGCGCGCGTAGGTCAAAAAGTCACCTTTTAGAGGGCTGTGCCAATAGCTGCTTGCTATAATTTCAATCAATTATAGCTGTTTTAGCACTTAAAATCCACTTAAATCATTCACTTTAGCACTTAATGAGGGCTATTGGTGTTTTTGTATTTAGTTATTCAATAAAATAAAGTTTTTTAATGGATCAAAGTGAATTTTTTTTGGGGGGTTAAGTGAGCATGGAGGTGGCGGTAATTCAATGTTCTTGTTAGTTCTAGTGGAAAACTGTAATTCTTGTGTAAGATCAAGTTTGCATGATGACATGAGTAGCTTAAGTAATAATTTGTGCTGGATTAACCTAGGAATTTTCTTAGGTAGTTTTCGAGAAACCATTGTGTCAAAATTTAATAAAAAATTTAGCAAGTAGAATATTTTTAAATATATTGAAATTTTAATTTGAGAGTGGATGGTCATATTTTCTATATCATATTTTTTTTCCAATTTAAAGTTTAAAATTTTCAACTATTAAATAACTTTTATAGTTATTTAACATTTTTTTTTATTAATATATTAATTTAAATAAAGATATTGAAATGAGGGAATACAAAAAATAAAAACAACTTTTGATAAATGGTTGTAATTAGGGTTCAATTTATTATATACAATAGGTGACATGTCTATTTTAAAAATTTAAATTTTGTGAGGTGAATTTGTTTCAAGATTAGGGAATTATTTTGATTAATGGCAAAAGGTAGAGTTTGAAAGGTCCCTAACCCTTTTATACAAAACAAGAAAGATAGATTAGTAGAGTTCAAGCAATAGCCAAGAGTAACAATAAAGGGCAATGAGTAAAAAGACTAGAAAATGTTAGCAAGCTATCAACTTATAACCTAAGGGGAAAAATATAAGAGACATAGGGAAAATTGTCCAAGGACTATAGAAGATCAACCAAATCAAGGTAGATTGAAATCAAAATATTCTAAAGAGCATTTAACTACCCCTTTTAATGTAGCATTACAACAAATTTCCTTCTTGGTTGTAATAGACTAACCCTTTCATAAAGTAAAAAATTATTAATTTTACACCAACATATAAAGGAAACAAGTAATAAGACTAGTGCAATAAAATTTCTATTTTCTTTTATTGACAAATTCCAAATAAAATACAACATATTCATCAAGTATTTCCTTTTCTTTTCAAATAAACAACATAGTAAGAAAACATACAAGTACAAATACAACTCATGGAGATTTGCAACAAATAGTAGTAAGATAGTCTAGGTTCCTTTCCTTTCAAATCTTGGTTCATTTGTCGTCTGTTGTGGAGGAGAAATATCACTTGGGTGCTTTTCTACCAACCATAGACTATTAATGTGGTCCCCCGTAAATCTATCGTTCAATAGATGGCTCTCCCTTCGACAAAGAGATTGGTAGGGTAACTGATACTGACAACGAACTGAGCATAGTGTTGTGTCCTACATAACTAGAACCTTGTAATCCCGCAATCTTAATCTAGCATCCAACAATGGACTATGGTGAACTGACAGTGTAGTCTCAAGTAATTACACAATCTAAGTGTAGACTCGTACATTGCACTACTTTGGCCAAAGTGTTTTAGTTCAGTAAACGACTGAGAGTCATCAATCACATACACTACTCATGGTCGATTTGACTTAAGGCTATCTTACACTATGCATAGGTATAGTCCTTCACTAGATAATCTGTCATCCTAGACTCAACCTACAACTTTCTAATATAATTGAAATGCAAATCATTAACAAGTAAGTCTACAAGCACTCTCCCTTGCTGGATGAACTATCCTAGGAGTAACACAAGCTTTCCTAGTTATCCTGATAACTAGCTAGTGTACCTCAAGAGACTCTTGCATTCAATTCAAGCCTATTAAAATATTATTTAAGCAATCAACATTCTTCTATTACAGAGATATCTACAATCATGTAATTTATAACTAGAAATTGCTTCATTTTCTCTTTTTCTTAAAACACATTTACTTCCTAAACACAAAAAGAAAATGCACTATAAACATGTTAACCTTTCTATGCATGACAAAAAGTACTTTTCCAATAACATAAATACATAATAAAAGATAGTAGAAGAATATGACATGCCTGTATCGCCTTTTCCAATTTGAAGTCAAGTTGTCTTTACTTCTAGCTCAATCTTGATTCCAATTCCACTTAGAATGACAACTCCTCACAATTTTCCCTCTATCTCACTTCTCAGAAACAATGTAAAAACTAGTGTATTCCCTGGGTAGAATATGTTTACTCTTATGTGTTACTACTCTCAGAAATAATGAACTTTGGTGTATAATATAGATACTCAGATTTATAGTGGAGGACTGTATAAAATGATATGATGTATGACAATATAAAATATTCACTCAGAAAAATGTGTGTGATAAACTGCATAATCTGGAAATATCAACTGTGAATTATAATGAACTGAAAGATACGAATGAGTAAGTTCTCAATCAGAAGTGAATGAATGAATGCTCCAAACAAAAGGTAAGTTCCAAGAATGAAGAATGGGCAGCTATTTATAAAGCCCTAGCCCCAACGTATTCCTTCTAAAAAGGCATGTAGTTTTCCAACACTGTATTATGAATAATTCAACTCAGTATGTGGCGCAATTTCAATCCCTTACTCAATTTCAACATGGTGAGTCGGCTTTTATCTTGTGCCAACATTAGAAAGACAATTTCAAAGACATGGTAAAATGGTGCCAATCGACACCTACAAAAACATCTTCCAGTTGTGGCATCAAATTCATATTATGGTGGGTGAATCACCTTACAGAGAATTAGTCATTGCTCAAACTGTAAACACATCGCCTCATTTCCAGGCTGCGTTGGATTGTCACATACTCAGTCAAACTTTTAATCTCTGCGAACATTTAACCAACGCAACTTCTTTAGCGTTGCATTTTAAATTTCATTTCCAAATGTTCAGGGAAATATTTCTGCTAAAATATATTTCAATCCCTATAGTCTGAAATCATTTGTTAAGGAAATAATTCGATTTCCATAGTTTTAAAAAGATGCCATGAAATATATCGATTCTCAATAATTTACTTTCAAAGTTTAAATACTTTGATTCAAAAAATGTTCCTCATGGTTCAATGGTGAATATTTATCCAAATAGGAAATGATTCGATTTCCTTAAATTCAAACTATGGTGACTTTAAGAAATAAATTGATTTCACCAAGTTTAAATAATAAATAATTATATATTTAATTATATATATATATATATTATAGTTTCTTGAAATATTAAAAATATATTTATATATATATATATTAAATACTAAAGTGTATATATATATAAATATACGTTTTAATATAACTCATATATATATATCCATCTTAGAAGATAATAATAATAATTATTTTAATATCCACATAACACCGGACATGTGCATATATACATATATATGTCTGTATATATTCCTCTATATGCATGTATATATAGGTATACCATATTGATGCATCCATATGAGCATATATGTCTACCAACATGCACTTGTATTGATATGTACATACATATGGATACGTGCATATACCATATATATGTATATATTTCCACCTCATATTTACTTACATCCATTTACATTACCATTATAATGATCGTAATATCACACGATAAACATCTCTCCTAAAAGCATACAAAAGCATACAAGACTCCTAATACAAATATACATAAGCTATGGATGAATTAACTATAATCCCACACAACTGACTCGGTTCACTCAATCTAAGGTGAAGTGTGTGTATGCTCAGATAGTTCACTTTATCGGTTTCCCAACCAAGCTCTTCTCCCGAGTGATATTTCCCCTCCACCTGGAGGAATGGTTCATATACCCGCATCTATTGACATAATCTCATGATAGTCGTATGTTCATAACA